>JACEGR010001539.1:0-163327 GCA_014170235.1 Listronotus bonariensis | reverse complement strand
AAATATTTACATTTAATAAGTGGTTTAATGCGACCAAAAAGAATATGGAAAAATAAAATTATTAATTCGTTTATTATAAGGTTGTATTTATGACCGATACGCTGTTTTTAATAGTAATTAATGTAACAAGTGCATAAAGTGATACTTTTTATAAATGGAAAGATTGACAGCACGAGCCGTTAGGCGAGTGCGGCAATACCATAAGTAAAGAAAAGACACTTTATGCATGTGTTACATACTATATATTTTCCAAAATACCATTTTATACATGTTGTTTTATTTGTCTAAACTAATTAATTAAAATTTTTGCAGCACAGCCATTATATTGCAACAAAAATCATAGCCTCCTTATTTTTAAGAGACAATTATCCTCTTCATAATTATGCATTTATTATTTAATTTTAGAAAATTGTATGTATTTACTTTTTGTAGAAATAATACTAAATAAGTATATTTTGTTTTAAATTTCTTAGTCACTCAAAATGATTATTACTAATAATTTTCAATAATTTCTATTAAATTTATTTGCAAACTGTCAAATTTTAAAACAAGTGACACATGAATTAAAAGAAATAATGACAAAATCAAAGGTAACTTGACCGTTTGGTTTAGTTGATGTCGCGTTTACTGTTACATTACATAAATTGATATTTAGGTTTATTGTAGTAGGCTTGAAAAAAACACTAATTCAAAGTGTAAAAAAGCTTCTAAATGTTAAAAAAGTTACTTTTTTAACACTTTATGTAGTGTACTTGAATGGAGTACTTTAACTTCATGATAATGATTTAAAAAACAGCATTTTTCTTAACGGTCGTGGAAAAATGTATTTTTTGGTTACACTATGACACTTAAATTAAAATATTGTAAAAACGGTTGCTCAGGGCCATTCTTACAAGGTATACCTTTTTGTATAGATACCATAGGGAAGTTAAGTTTCATGTTTTTTTATCTATTATTTTTTAAGCATATAAAAAAACAAATGATCATCAAAACACACAAAAACAACAAAACACCCTGTAGAATATGACACCATATAAAAGATCCTTTTAACAGCTTTACAAAAATACTACATTTGATATATCTAACTTTAATAGGTTCGGCAATATGACCATGCGTCCAGACTTGCAACAATTCGCCGCACCGAATAGCGCGCCATATAGCCCCACATAGCGCGGGCGCGGACGTGGACTTGGACGGAATTCACGTCATTCCAAGGGCTGTGGGAATGATTCCGCGGTGATTCAGAGCTTGTCGGTTTTTTGCATCAAGAGAGCGCGCAAATAGGTTGATTTGTTTGGACGGATGTAAGGCGAATTGTTGCAAGTCTGGACGCAGCTTTACATTTACACTCTCAGCTTAGTGCCGGACGTAGGAAGGTATAATGGAAATTTTATCAACTAGTTTTCAAATTTAAGTGGTTATATTTCGAAAGCTATTAAAGATAGATACATAATATATTAAATGTGGTATTTTTGTATATCCTTTTAAAAGACCTTTTAATGGTGACACAATATACAGGGTATCCTATTTAAAAAAAATGTATAGCTCTTTATTTTCCTGAGTTTTTAATAATATTTATTCGTTCCTTTTTTACGCTCAAAAGATAATAGATAAAAAACTATAAAACTTTTATAGAGGATGTTTTTTTCTATCCGTCCTTGTAATAGCTAAAAGTAAATGTAAGATAAAAAAAACAATAATAAACTTGTTCGAGATATTATCAACCAGACTTTCATAATAATTTGTTAGTTACCACCCACCACGCGCAATTATTTTTAAACTTCAATTTAAAATAAATAATAGTTAAAAAAAAAAAACTAAAAAACACGCTTTTATATGCGACCGAACTAAAAATTAGAAAATAATTTTTCATTACAAAGAGTTTGTATTACAGTAATAAAAGGTCAAACAATGAATCATAATTATATACCTTAAAATAGAATTATAATAAAATTTAAGAAAATAACAGAATAATTCACTTCAGAGTAAAAGCGTGGGGTGCATTTTACTATTTTTTTTCATAACTTTTCCCTCATAGATATTTACAAATGAAATAATTATAACATTTAATATATTAAGCACCCCACGCTCTTATTCTGAAGTGAATTATTCTGTTATTATCTTAAATTTTATTATAAATCCATTTTAAGGTATATAATTATGATTCATTGTTTGACCTTTATTACTGTAATACAGACTCTTTGTAATGAAAAATTATTTTCTAATTTTTAGTTCGGTTGCATATAAAAGCATGTTTTTTAGTTTTTAAACTATTATTTATTTTTCATTTTTTAGTTCGATGTATCAATTAGTTTTCTGCGGACATGTGATATTGAAATGTTTCACGAACTATTTCGTAATCTAATCATTTCATTTAAAGCTTCACTGTTGCATGGGGTTTCAGAACGCAACTACTCCGAACAAGTTTCTGCCAGCCTTATTCTGAGAGTACGTCCGAAACTGCACGCATGCGCAGATTGCGCACTAGCTCTTTCTCTGTTATTCTCCCACAGAAAATCTATAAAGGAATTTATTTATCCTGGCGATCCTAATCAGGATAACGGGATACTGTTTGCATCGCTGGAAGTTGGTGAAAATTAAGCTTAAAGATTCCGTTACATACATACATACATACATACATACATACATATATACATACATACAACCCAAGCTAATAAAAGCGTGTTAAAAATAATAAAAAATAATAATAACACAAGCGCGCCAGTTTTTGTTGCGCCACTGGTTTAAAAAATAATATGCTTGTTCGAGATATCATTAACAAGACAGACTTTCATAATAATTTGTCATTTACCACCCACTACGCGCAATTAGTCCCGAACTTCAATTAAAAGAAAATTATTAAAAACACAAGGGTGGTACGTAGACAAACAAATCTTAATTATATACGGACGACAAATGAGCTGTACGCCCCTTTTTCAAGTTTTCCTCCAGTTTGTCTTTATTTTCCTCTCAGTTTACGCAGTTGAAAAACTTTTAAGGACTTTTCGGGCCTACTACATTTATTTTCAGGCCGGAATAATATTCTTAGTTTTTAGTAGACTTGCCGCAAAAAGTTAATAAGAATATTGGGAATTTAAATTAAGGAACACAATGTTGTAACACGGTTATTTAGCCGATAAAAATGGGTGTCTAGATCAAAAATGTTGAAACATATTTTACATATTTACAGAAATATACGATTTTGGGTTGTGTATCGGTTAGAAGAAAGAACTTTTAAAAACAAGACATTAAATTTTAGACAAAATATTGGGCAATATTGTCCAAAAACCTAAATAAAGCAAAGAGTAGTTCCAGCTAACCTTTCGCGTAATTTTATATAAAGTTTCAAAACGTAAGTTCTTGAATATTTACACTTAAACCGCAGACATAACAAATCCCAAGGTTAGTTATATTTATAAGGTTGCGACATATCCTTAACTTTTAGGCGGTTCGAGGTCGGGGACGCAAAGAAGGGTACTCTACGGTGAAAAGTTGGTAAGACTGCGTAAAATCAAAGCTGATGATCAATCCAGTGGCGTCTAGAATTTGCGCATTTCATTTTGCGTTGTTTTGGAAGTGATATTTGTTGAAAGATGTAATTCCAAATGTTTTTATTTAAAGTAAAAGAATTTACAACTTAATAATAATTAAAAACTGTTGTGTAAACGGTTTTTCTACTAATACAATAAACTGCATATTTCCGGCACTGAATAACATGGCCGAAAAATGGAAAATGTGACGTCATAACACGTCAAAGCAATATGGCCGAATGTCGTGACCTTATATAGACCGACTTTGACAAATCCGACTTTGCACGTTTTGCTTCATGGCAGAATTTTTAACGGACTCCATGATGACAACCACCAAAATACTTAGCTCAAATTTTAGACTCACTCTTTTTGTATTTTTTAGTGCATTTATTAAATAAATTACAAAAATGTTTAAAGAATACGATATTAACTCCATCAGCAGCAAGAAAAACTTGACTATGAATTTTCATGTTCCACTAACTTAGTTTAAAATTATTCCGATAAGGGGGCTAAAAACGGTACCAAGTCGCCTAATTTTAAAAACCAATGGTTTAATCACTTTTTTAAAGTTTGTGTGTCATATTATTTAATATTTAAATATTCGTTTCGTTACTATGATGGTAGCAGCCATGACATAAGCGATAGTATAACCTACTAAGAATGTCTGATTAAATTTGATTATATTATGGGTTAATTAGAAATTCAGGTTAAGAGCCTCTATCGAATACTTTTAAACCCTTTTATGGCACCATGACATTGGTTTGTCATGTCATGTTTTGTCATGTTTTGCTTGATGTTGTTGTATGATTTATTGGTTGATGCAAGGAAAAATATAAAAAAGCCAGTCTACAAGTTGTGTGAAGTATTTAAGTGTAGGTCATTATGAGTTTGGTTAAAAAATTTGCAATAAAAAAAGGTGTATAAAGTTTTGTTGTGTCTGTAGTTTAAGTCTTAATAACCAAATACTTACGTTTCGTGGTTTTAAAAAATTATATTATTTGGAATGCTGAATATTATACACTTTTTTGTTTTATCAAGGTTCTTGGACAATAATGCCTGTTTTGTTTTTTAATTAAATGCCTTGTTTTCAAAACTGCTAGATTTAGCCTAGACCTAAACCAAACTTGTGTAATTTCTTCGCCATTTTAAATTCAGACGCCAATTGTTATTAGCTGATTTACCTGTTAAAACATTGTGTTTTTTATCTGAATCGCGAATTAGATTTTTTTAATTCATATTATGTAACTTATAAAATATAATATCATTATCATTATATATAATAAAACTAAGTTGATAAAATGTGCGTGCCGATAAAACTTGAAAAGAAGTCCCAATACGATAAAGGGACTTATATAGTGTGATAGCCCTTTATCCCCCCTTGAACAAGAAAGTTCCCGTTTTACCCTAAAGGGCGTATTTTTAAAGATATGAGGACTCTTCCAACCCTTCAATTTGGAAATTAAGTGTAGTGCCATCTCTTGTCGAGTATTTGAACTTCATTCAGAACAACGGTTATTTGGGTCTCATATCAACTCCCGAGCGAAGCCGGGAATCATAGCTAGTATAATATATATAATAAAAGTGACCTTTGCTAAAGACTCATTATTAGAAAACGAGGTTGTCGAAAACATTAACAAATATACGTATGTGTGCACCTGTAAAACATGCCGGCTGTGAGTAATGGATGTGGATAATGCACATGGGTAATGTGTCATACTAAATGTTTAAAATCACAGTAATAATATTTAATGTCGCAGGCAAATGGTTATTTTGGACAAATGGTTTCTGTCTAGAAAAATGCTTTCTTTCTGGGCAAATAGTGTATTTTTATTTTCGAAAGCTTATTGCCCAGGCAAATGCTATTTGACTAGTCAATTAGCATTTGAATATATTTGCCTATGCAATTTTTAGGCAAATGGAAATAAAAATATTTCCATAACCAGACGGTCATGCAAAACTGTTACATTGGGGGTAAGGGTTAGTTCTGGTTAGTTATCTCGTTTTTTTCCTTAATAAGGCGATTAAAAAAAACATTTAACTAACCAGAACTAACCATGACCGCCTCAATGCAACAGGGGCGGGCATAGGGGGGATGCGGCATCCTTTCTATTTAATTTAATATTGAGGGTCCCTTCCCCTAAAGTTGGTCCGAGGGGTGAGACTGATGATGGAATTGAAGAGTGAGGACCTTCTTAAATACGTGGAAAGGAGGTTTTGTGTAATTTTATAAAAAAAAATGAAAGGTGAAAACAATAAAAACAGGTTAGAGGACCTTTTTTTTCCTCTTCAAAAAATTTGAACCTCCTTTAATTTTTTTTTTTTGCCACATCACACAATTCTCCTCGGCCCATGCCCCCTCCCCTCTGAAAGTCGATTTAACCGCCCCTGCGAATGTGACAGTTTTACAAGACCGTCAATAGCGCCTCAAAGAAATCAAAGTACACGTGCTTTTGCTTTTCACTGTAGTCTTCAAAATACACTGTGCGCCTAATATGTTATCAAATATATCACAGTTTATATATTAGTCAGGACCACGGTAAATGCCTTTTACCTAGGCAAATGGCTTTTAAATAGAAATTATTTTTATGTAGATATTTGCCCAGACAGAAGGCATTTGTCTGTACATAAGCCATTTGCCTAAAATAACCATTTGACTGCGACATAAACATGTTTAACAGTCGTAAAAAATACCTTTTGAGATAACTGTGTATTGTAACAATAAATTTTTAAATAACACCACAACGGCCTTGTTGACATAATAGTATTCTCACACAATTCCGGCATATCATATGCTTACTTCGATAATTAGATTTGTCAAAATTGTACCCCACACATGGAACACCTGGTATTAATTTCTGAAACTTCCAAAATTTTCACCCAAGTTGCAAATTACCTGAATAAATTTGCCGCGCCGTGACATCTGGCGAATGGAGGGAAAATGATTGGGTTGTTTTGTTTTGTAAATTATTATTTTAAAAGCTCGAGATTGAAAAAGAAGGATGAGGCAAATATTGCTTTGAATAATTATACAGGGCCTTCGTGAACTGTTTTGCCAAACTACTTTTGCCCAGGTAGATTTTCCTCGTCAAAATATGAAAAAAAAAACAAATCTTCGTTCTCAAGATACAGGGTGTAACAGTTGTTAAAAGAGTGGTTTTTGTAAATAGTCTAAATATCTAGGGTTATAAAGTTCTTATCTCTTATCTCTTCCAATTACATTGTTTTCCCAAGATGGCGCCCAGCAGCCACCTTTTTACCTGCCAATGTCGCTCTAAAATACAGTGTGTCGTCATAAGTTGGCGTCATAAGTGGGTCATAAGGCTCACCGCACACATCATACTTTTGATTGGACGATTTGAAAAATTATCTGAACAGACATCTATAAGGTATGGCAAAAATGTAATTTTTGCTCCAAAGTAAAGTACAGAGTGTTTGTTTATATTTTGAAGGGGTCTTTATTGTTTAAAATAAGAAAACATACTTTAAATACAAAAGTTTCAGGGTTTTATAAGAACCGCCAGGATTTGCTAAAAAAATAAATGATAATTGCAAAGTAATCAAATGAGCATCGACTTTGTTATTTTAAACGAAATAGCCTATATATTTTAAGTTCATTGGAAAGGGTTTATTTTCCTGTTTTCAAAAATATATACTTTGTCTATGTTTGGACCATCAGTTGTCGCAGAAAATGACTCTAAATCCTGGAATAGTCAGCCGCTCTGATTCATAGACAATTTAACATGAGCGGCTTTGGTTTCATTTGTTTCTCTAAATATGGCCTTTTTATTTTTGTTGTGGTGAAAAAATGCAGTTTTTTTAATCGTCAACATGAAGTTAAAGTACTCCATTCTAGTACACTACATAAAGTGTCAAAAAATGAACAGACTTTTATTTTTGTTAAGATGATAGCGGAGCTATGGTGTGTATAAAAACTTTTTTTTATAAATATAGCTTTTGAATAAGCGCTAACCATACAACTTGTATAATATACTGTTACCACCAGTGCTTGTGTTAGGAACTATTCCTTTAAAAACACCCTTTTGGGTTAAAAAGATAATAAGTTCGAGTCTCAACGGACTTTTATATTTGTAGAGAGGACAGCGGCGCTATGGTGTGTATAAAAACCATAAAAATAGCGCTTGAATAAGCAATAAAGAGACACCCTGTATAATATACTAATATTACCAGTGCTTGTTTTACGAACTATTTCTTTAAAAACACCCTTCTAATTAGATATAAGTTCGAGTCTCAACGGACTCTTATATTTGTTGAAATGACAGCGGAGCTATGGTGTGTATAAAAACTTTTTTCATAAAAATAGCTCTTGAATACGCGATAGGGATACACCCTGTATAATATACTATTACTACCAGTGCTTGTTTTACGAACTATTCGTTTAAAAACACCCTTTTGGGCTAAAAAGGGAATAAGTTAGAGTCTCAACGGACTCTTATATTTGTTTGGCATGACAGCGGCGCTATGGTGTGTATAAAAACTTTTTCATAATAAAAATAGCGCTTATATACACCCTGTATAATTTACTATTACTACCAGTGCTTGTTTTACGAACTATTCGTTTAAAAACACCTTTTTGGGCTAAAAGATAATAAGTTCGAGTCTCAACGGACTCTAATATTTGTTGAGATAACAGCGGCGCTATAGTGTGTATAAAAACTTTTTTCATAAAAATAGCTCTTGAATAGGCGATAGGGATACACCCTGTATAATGTACTATTATTACCAGTGCTTGTTTTACAAACTATTTGTTTAAAAACACCCTTTTGGGCTAAAAAGATAATAAGTTCGAGTCTCAACGGACTCTCATATTTGTTGAGATAACAGCGGCGCTATAGTGTGTATAAAAACTTTTTTCATAAAAATAGCTCTTGAATAGGCGATAGGGATACACCCTGTATAATATACTATTACTACCAGTGCTTGTTTTACAAACTATTTGTTTAAAAACACCCTTTTGGGCTAAAAAGATAATAAGTTCGAGTCTCAACGGACTCTCATATTTGTTGAGATGACAGCGGAGCTATGGTGTGTATAAAAACTTTTTTATAAAAATAGCTCTTAAATTCGCGCTAAGTATACACCCTGTATAATGTACTATTACCACCAGTGATTGTTTTACGAAATATTCGTTTAAAAACACCCTTTTGGGCTAAAATGATGATAGGTTCGAGTCTCAACGGACTCTTATAATTGTTGAGATGACAGCGGCGCTATGGTGTGTATAAAAACTTTTTCATAATAAAAATAGCTCTTGAATACGCGCTAAATATACACCCTGCATATTATACTATTACTACCAATGCTTGTTTTATGAACTATTCCTTTAAAAACACTCTTTTGGGCTAAAACGATAACAAGTTCGAGTCTCAACGGACTCTTATATTTGTTGAGATGACAGCGGCGCTATGGTGTGTATAAAAACTTTTTTCATAATAAAAATAGCTCTTGAATACGCGCTAAATATACACCCTGCATATTATACTATTACTACCAATGTTTGTTTTACGAACTATTCCTTTAAAAACACTCTTTTGGGCTAAAAGATAACAAGTTCGAGTCTCAACGGACTCTTATATTTGTTGAGATGACAGCGGCGCTATGGTGTGTATAAAAACTTTTCCCATAAAAATAGCTCTTGAATACGCGCTAAATATACACCCTGCGTATTATACTATTACCAACAATGCTTGTTTTACGAACTATTCCTTTAAAAACACTTTTTTGGGCTAAAAAGATAACAAGTTCCAGTCTCAACGGACTCGTATATTTGTTGAAATGACAGCGGAGCTATAGTGTGTTTAAAAACTTTTTTCATAAAAAGAGCTCTTGAATACGCGCTAAGTAAACACTCTGTATACTATACTATTACAACCAGTGCTTGTTTTACGAACTGTTCCTTTAAAAACACCCTCTGGACTAAAAGATAATAAGTTCGAGTCTCAACGGACTCTTATATTTGTTGAGATGACAGCTGCGCTATGGTGTGTATAAAAACTTTTCGCATAAAGATGGCGCTAGAATAAGCGCTAAGTAAACACCCTGTATAATATACTATTATCACCAGTGCTTGTTTTACAAACTATCCCTTTAAAACACCCTTTTGGGCTAAAAGATAATAAGTTAGAGTCCCAACTTTCTTTTTATGCTCGAAGGTCTCAACGGACTCTTATATTTGTTGAGATGACAGCTGCGCTATGGTGTGTATAAAAACTTTTTGCATAAAAATAGCGCTTAAATAAGCGCTAAGGAAATACCCTGTACAATATACTATTACTACCAGTGCTTGTTTTACGAACTATCCCTTTAAAACACCCGTTTGGGCTAAAAGATAATAAGTTAAAGTTCCAACTTTCTTTTTATGCTCGAAGGTCTCAACGGACTCTTATATTTGTTGAGATGACAGCGGAGCTATGGTGTGTTTAAAAACTTTTTGCATAAAAATAGCGCTTAAATAAGCGCTAAGGAAACACCCTGTATAATATACTATTACTACCAGTGCTTGTTTTACGAACTATCCCTTTAAAACACCCTTTTGGGCTAAAAAGATAATAAGTTAGAGTCTCAACGGACTCTTATATTTGTTGAGATGACAGCTGCGCTATGGTGTGTATAAAAACTTTTCGCATAAAGATGGCGCTAGAATAAGCGCTAAGTAAACACCCTGTATAATATATTATTACCACCAGTGCTTGTTTTACGAACTATCCCTTTAAAAACACCCTTTTGGGCTAAAAATATAATAAGTTCGATTCTCAACGGACTCTTATATTTGTTGAGATGACAGCTGCGCTATGGTGTGTATAAAAACTTTTTGCATAAAAATAGCGCTTAAATAAGCGCTAAGGAAATACCCTGTACAATATACTATTACTACCAGTGCTTGTTTTACGAACTATCCCTTTAAAAACACCCTTTTAGGCTAAAAATATAATAAGTTCGATTCTCAACGGACTCTTATATTTGTTGAGATGACAGCTGCGCTATGGTGTGTATAAAAACTTTTTGCATAAAAATATCGCTTAAATAAGCGCTAAGGAAATACCCTGTACAATATACTATTACTACCAGTGCTTGTTTTACGAACTATCCCTTTAAATCACCCTTTTGGGCTAAAAAGATAATAAGTTCGAGTCTCAACGGACTCTTATATTTGTTGAGATGACAGCTGCGCTATGGTGTGTATAAAAACTTTTTGCATAAAAATAGCGCTTAAATAAGCGCTAAGGAAATACCCTGTACAATATACTATTACTACCAGTGCTTGTTTTACGAACTATCCCTTTAAAAACACCCTTTTAGGCTAAAAATATAATAAGTTCGATTCTCAACGGACTCTTATATTTGTTGAGATGACAGCTGCGCTATGGTGTGTATAAAAACTTTTTGCATAAAAATAGCGCTTAAATAAGCGCTAAGGAAATACCCTGTACAATATACTATTACTACCAGTGCTTGTTTTACGAACTATCCCTTTAAAAACACCCTTTTGGGCTAAAAATATAATAAGTTCGATTCTCAACGGACTCTTATATTTGTTGAGATGACAGCTGCGCTATGGTGTGTATAAAAACTTTTTGCATAAAAATAGCGCTTAAATAAGCGCTAAGGAAATACCCTGTACAATATACTATTACTACCAGTGCTTGTTTTACGAACTATCCCTTTAAAAACACCCTTTTAGGCTAAAAATATAATAAGTTCGATTCTCAACGGACTCTTATATTTGTTGAGATGACAGCTGCGCTATGGTGTGTATAAAAACTTTTTGCATAAAAATATCGCTTAAATAAGCGCTAAGGAAATACCCTGTACAATATACTATTACTACCAGTGCTTGTTTTACGAACTATCCCTTTAAATCACCCTTTTGGGCTAAAAAGATAATAAGTTAGAGTCTCAACGGACTCTTATATTTGTTGAGATGACAGCTGCGCTATGGTGTGTATAAAAACTTTTCGCATAAAGATGGCGCTAGAATAAGCGCTAAGTAAACACCCTGTATAATATATTATTACCACCAGTGCTTGTTTTACGAACTATCCCTTTAAAAACACCCTTTTAGGCTAAAAATATAATAAGTTCGATTCTCAACGGACTCTTATATTTGTTGAGATGACAGCTGCGCTATGGTGTGTATAAAAACTTTTTGCATAAAAATAGCGCTTAAATAAGCGCTAAGGAAATACCCTGTACAATATACTATTACTACCAGTGCTTGTTTTACGAACTATCCCTTTAAAACACCCTTTTAGGCTAAAAAGATAATAAGTTCGAGTCTCAACGGACTCTTATATTTGTTGAGATGACAGCTGCGCTATGGTGTGTATAAAAACTTTTTGCATAAAAATATCGCTTAAATAAGCGCTAAGGAAATACCCTGTACAATATACTATTACTACCAGTGCTTGTTTTACGAACTATCCCTTTAAATCACCCTTTTGGGCTAAAAAGATAATAAGTTCGAGTCTCAACGGACTCTTATATTTGTTGAGATGACAGCTGCGCTATGGTGTGTATAAAAACTTTTTGCATAAAAATAGCGCTTAAATAAGCGCTAAGGAAACACCCTGTATAATATACTATTACTACCAGTGCTTGTTTTACGAACTATCCCTTTAAAACACCCGTTTGGGCTAAAAAGATAATAAGTTAAAGTTCCAACTTTCTTTTTATGCTCGAAGGTCTCAACGGACTCTTATATTTGTTGAGATGACAGCGGAGCTATGGTGTGTTTAAAAACTTTTTGCATAAAAATAGCGCTTAAATAAGCGCTAAGGAAACACCCTGTATAATATACTATTACTACCAGTGCTTGTTTTACGAACTATCCCTTTAAAACACCCTTTTGGGCTAAAAGATAATAAGTTAGAGTCTCAACGGACTCGTATATTTGTTGAGATGACAGCGGCGCTATGGTGTGTGTTAATATAACTTATAGCTTGTTGCGCCCGGCTCTTGTTTGAACTAGAAATGGCCGAGAGGCAAGATATAACATATTAGAAAAATACTTTTTCTTGCGTTTGCAGTATTGCAGGTTTATACGAAGTTATTTTAAGATAAAAACGTTATAAAGATAGCTTTTATCTATTTTTCTTTGGCAGATTTATTTATTCATTCTTCATTCACATAGCTTTTTAATAACGTCTTAATTTAAAATAAAAATTAAGGAAAAGGTTCGGGAAATATACCGGGCTATGCAGAATGTTAGAACTCTCCTCGGTTAAAAATACAATATTTTTGTTTTTAACGAGATTTTGTAATGAGTATCATTATTGTACACTGTACACTGCAGTACAGGGTGCACGCCTTTTCGTTGATATTGCAGGGTATAGCGAAAACTAAAAGAGATAGAACAAATCCGATTGCACAAACTCAGTGTTGAATAAAAAAAAATAAGTTATAAAAGTATATAAAGGTATGTCCTAAACGTCTTAACTTTTAAGATACAGAGTGTTAAAATTTCCAAAGAAAAATCTTTTCTTTTAAATATCCTAATTATTCTTTACCCAATTTTGTTTTAATTTAGGAAGAATATTAATGACATTGAGGGGGTAATTTGTCACTAACTTAATTCCATTTAGTAAGTCCAGTGGCGTCTCGAGAGGCAACTGAAGAAATATTTCCAACAAAAAAACGGTACGCCACTGACTGTGTAAATGTGTGTAAAATTTTTGTACTTTATTTAGATTAAACAAATAAAAATACTGCTATGTTTCTTAATTTTTGTTCCATATCTTGTTTAGTTTAAGAGAAAAAAAATAAAATTCACTTAATTGCATATTTTTAGACCATAAAAGAAGCATTGCGGGATCTTTTTCTTTTAAGAATGAGGTTTTATAATTTTTAATTACCATTATTTAAATAGGGTTAATATACAGTATAACAGTTTATACTAAAAGAGAGTTTTCGACATTTTTTGGTTTTCAGAAAATTTTAACACCCTGTATCTCAAAAGTAAGAACGTTTAGGACATTCCTTCATATAAAGTTTTCTTCTTTAAATAAACCCAAAAATCACCTCCTTCAATATTGACATTCCATTAGAAAACACCCTGTATACAGCAATTAGAGAAAACCATATATGAAATTAATAAAACCGTTAAAAATAAATACCTTTAATAAAGTACAACATTTTTAAACGTAAGCCTCCAGCAACCCTGTCCGCAAAAAATATTCTTATCCAGTTCAGCCAATAAATAACCGTTAAAATCCCTGGACAACACTTTTGCTGCGTCGCTACGACTTTTTATTTTCCCAAAACTAATAAAATATTAAAAACATTTTTCTCGTCCTCGAGCTTGTGTAATAGGAGAACAAAAGAATGGACTTTATATCAACTAAATCTTTTTCGTTATGGTCTTAACTGCCTTTAGTTCATATTTTTCTGGAATAACAATGTTGCTTTTTGATTTAATATCTAGATATTTGGGCTGATTGTTCCCTTAAATATAGTCTACAATAAGACTTCCTTCCAGGGCCGTATTATCCATTAGGCTGACTAGGCTACAGCCTAGGGTGCCATGAAAAAATAGGCGCCAAACAGGGGAGTAATAGGCGCTAGACAGGGGAGTTTTAAAAAAGTTTAGGTTGAGTCGGGATTTTTGGTCAACAATTTCTCTGTGAATAAGGTGCTTTGGAATCAGTGACATATTTACCAAAAGGCTGAGTAGGCTGAAGCCTATGGCGGTGTTTTTAGGGGGGCGGCAGACGTTTTTAGGGGGCGGCAGATTAATTTTGTACGTACGTAGAATTGAAAGAAATGGAAGTGAGGACCTTTTTTTTTTGCTCTTTAAAAATATATTTAAAGGAGAAAAGAAAAAGAAAGGGGCGGCGAAAATAAAATAGCCTACGGGCGGCAAATATGTAAACGCGCCTCTGTTTCGAATGAAATAGGCAAATAGGCGCGAAAAGGAGAGAATGTGGCGAGCAGTGGTGCAGTGGCTAGAGTGTCAGCCTCTCACCGCGGCGATCCGGGTTGCGTAAATAGAAACCCTACTCGAATTCGTCCGACCAACTGGACTAGGGTTTCTAAGCAGTTAACTACCAGAAACCCTACTCGAATTCGTCCGACCAACTGGGGTAGGATTTCTAAGCAGTTAAATACCAGAAACCCTACTCGAATTCGTCGGACCAACTGGACTAGTATTTCTAAGCAGTTAATTAGCAGAAAACCTACCCGAATACAGCTCCAGATCGTGACGAATTTAAATAGGGTTTTTCATTGTTTATTTAGCTATATATATTATATACCTTTTAAATTATTTGAAAAACGTTTTTACAGGGTGGACAAAAAGTAGGTGCATGTGTTAAAGTAATTTTTTTCAAAATTTTATTTTATTTTTTCAAAATTCTTGTTTTCTCTTATGCCATAAACTACATAATTAAGTTTTATAAATTCTAAAAGTACTTTTGGGATCTAGGGATCAAAATACCGAAACTGTTCAATGCTTGGATGTGATATAAAAGATTGTCGTAATGTATGATAAACTGTCTCATATTTTAGAACCGGTTCTAATTAAACTTACAATATTTACTACTTGGGAGTTTTGGGAAATGCTCAATTTGTTGTTGATATTTGCCATGTTGCCAAGTTCAAACCCCCAAGTAGTAAATATTGTATGTTTTAATGAAACCTGTTCTGAAATATAAGGCACTTTCCATACATTATGAGAATCTTTTATATTACATCTAAGCATTAAACAACCATACAATTCAAAGATCATTATTACGCAAACTAAGCAGCGCAAATTTTAAAAAAAAACCGTTTTCGGTATTTTGATCCCTAGTATCCAAAAGTATTTTTAGAATTTATAAAAGTTAATTCTGTAGTTTATGGCATAAGAAAAAACAAGAATTATGGAAAAATTTAGAATATTTTGAAAAAATTACTTTTACACATAGATCTACTTTTTGTCCACATATCCACCCTGTATAAATGTTTTTAAAACATTTAAAAGTGTTGCTTTTCGCTTAAAATATCAAATAGTAGAAGTTTACAGGACTAATAGTCAGCGTTATACAGGGTAATAACGCTAAAATGTCACTTTCTTAGTAAAAACATCATATTTTCAGATTTACGAAAGATATCAAAAATCCGTCAAAATTGTTTGTCAGAAAGATTAATATAATTTTTATAAAATTTGGATCATTCAAATTTTTTTATTTAAAAAGTTGCAGATCAACAAAATATCCCAAAAAAAAACGTCATATTTACCACTCTGTACATAAGAGGTAAGTTTAATACCAAGGCTGCGGTGTAGGTAATCATTAAGGCTAATTATTGCGTTAAAATTTGCCGAAAACCGGACTAAAATATTTTTATAAACTTTACAAAAATTAGGTTTAAAATATTACCTAAAATTTAAATTATTCCGTTTAAATGTCCAACAGTTTAGTATTTCCAAACCTTTTTGCTAAATAAATAATGGAAAACCCTACTCCAATACGTCAAGATCTGGAGCTGTATTCGAGTAGGGTTTCTGGTATTTAACTGCTTAGAAATCCTAGTCCAGTTGGTCGGACGAATTCGAATAGGGTTTCTGGTAGTTAACTGCTTAGAAACCCTAGTCCAGTTGGTCGGACGAATTCGAGTAGGGTTTCTATTTACGCATCCGGGTTCGAATCTCGGAGTCGGACATCGGATTTTTCATTGCTCGTCACCTCACAGTTGGCAATGGCAAACCACTGTGTAGTATTCTGCCATTTCTAGGTAGTAGTTATTTAAAAATAACGCAAAGCAAAATGCAAAAAAAAACTGCATGTTTCAGTGCTTGGATAACGTTGACGGTACACGACAATAATGGGTTAAAAATCCAGTAACCCTGCACTCACGGTACACTGGTATTTAGGCATAAGGCTTCGTGAGATGTCATAAAGATAAAAAAATTACCTTTTTTTTTAACAAATTTTTCGGGTGGTGAAGTAAGGCGCCTGGCACTCAAAATAGGCGCTACGAAGGAAAGGCCCTTTTTTTTGCTCTTCAAAAATTTGTTCGGTAGAAAATAGGCGCTTCGGGAATTTTAGCCTAGGGCGCCTGAAACAGTTAATACGGCCCTGCTTCCTCCAGTGCCGTTCCTGGGTCTTTAGGGGTGTGCGAATATCGTTCGAATCGAATAGAATCGAATCGAATATGATCGAATCAATCGAATTGAATACTTCGAATTTCCGAATTATTTAAAATTTGACGACTAATTCGAAAAATATCGAATAATTCGAATTTTTTTAAATAATTTACGAATAATGCGGATTATTTACTAATAATCAAAATACATATGGATTCTCTATTTTATCCAATTGAGATATCATATCTAGGAACAATATTTAAGAACAAGAATAGTTTTGTAGCTTAAGAATTAAGAATTTATTCTCTTAGCTCAAAAAAATTATTTTAATATTTTTTCTATATATGTAATTAAATTTTATGGTTTAAATAAAATGCATATTATTTGTCAAATTTATATTTAAATATCAAACATAACAAATCCTAAATTTAATATCCTCGAAAATTCGCGATTGCTACAATAATTCGTAATAATTCGAAAAATAATCGAATTATTTGAAATCTTTCGAATAATTCGAATTTTTTCGAATTATTCGGGAAATTTCGAATTTACGAATTATTCGATTCAAGTTTCGAATCCCATATTGATATTCGAATCGATACGAATAATTCGTAAGTTGGAATTATTCGTACACCCCTATGGGTTTTCTGTCACCCCGTGCATAAAGAGAAATTGTCGCCCCCTGCAGACGTTCGTAAATTTTTTGAAGAGCAAAAAACAGGCCCCACTTTTACAACACATAACGAAAAAATTATTTTATTGACCTGCTACGGCCCTGGCGTTAAGGGGCAAGATTAGCCCACCTATAGAAAACTCGATATTTTTCAAACATTTTATATTTATAAAACCCCATTAGTTCGATTGTGCGTGTATACATATACAGGGTGGGCCAAACACATACGTCCAAACTTTAAGGGCTTATTCTACACTAAAAATATGAAACAAAATTTATATTAAAATTTTTTGTTTTTTGAACTACGGGCGTTAAACTTTTTTTTAATTATTGTTTTTTTAATGACTTTTATACCAACTGAAATATTTTTAAAAAATTTGGGGGCAGCCTTCTATGCACCACCATTTTTTTGATTAAAAAATAATAATCTTAAACCCCTCATGGACGACACTGGTAATAATTAATTTTTTTCTTGTGTGCGAAAATATGTGTTTTGGTGAATAAAAGGCGTCTCACATTTTTTTAAAAATATCTGAATTGGCATAAAAGTTATTATAACAAAACAATTATTTTTTAAAATTTTTAACACCCTGTAGTTCAAAAACTAAGACGTTAAAAACAAATTTTTATATGAAGTTTTTTAAATATTTATTAGTGTAAAATTAGCCCTTAACGTTTGGACGTATGTGTTTGGCCCACCCTGTATAAATACAGGACCAAAATACGGCGATCTAACCCAATTTACCTTAGTCAAAAAGTTGATCGTTTGCAAAATACAGGGTGTTAAAATTTCAATTTTATTTCAGTTATTTTTAAATATCTTACTTATCATAAAACATTGTTCCACAAAATTCGGTATTAAGAGGTTTTAAGGGTGAGGAATCAAAAGAATTTGTTTGTTGTAAAATGTATAGGGAGTCACCTGCAGTACATTGCTTAGGTTCAAAGTGTCGTAATTTTTTTTTGCCTTGGTATATTAAAATTTTAGTAAAGTATTTTTGTTCTTCCATATTTTTTGCGCCAAAATGGTATACTTATCAATATCGCTAGGAGTAACCGTCTTTAAGATATTTTAGATTAAACATTTTATTTCATACAAAAGTTCGTCAAAACGGTTTATCTAATCCACCTGGTAGGGTCCAAAAGGTCTGTACAAAATGCCACCATAAGTTCTTTGCACCAAAATACAACGATCTAATGCAATTTATCTTAGTCGAAAGGTTGATCATTTGCAAGATACAAGGTGTCAAATTTTCCAATTATTTTTTGACTTGAACACCTTCCCAGCAAACACTATTTGCCGGCAATGTACATTTTTCATATTGGCATTGATGGTAAAGCATTGGCAATTGGTGGCAATATTATGCCAACATCTTATACGCATTAAAAAGTCAACCCTAAATAAACACTTAATTGCCAATAAATTTTACATGCAGGCGAATTGCCGGCAAGCATACAAAAATGGCGGCATACCAAATCTGATTACATAAAGCACGCGTTTTTGTTGCAGGCAAATATATATTGGATTTTTGAAGGCAAACCTTCAACGCATATTCATACTTTTCAAACCATATTATTAACATTGGTATTTAACCAACATTATAGCAATTTTTTTGATCTGTTTTATTTATAATGGCAGCTAAACAACATTATTTTATGTTTTTTTACATAATTTAAAGGAAATGGCCTTTTCATAACATTTTATTGTTAAAAATCATGCAAATAAAAATTAGGTCAAACAAAATGTTTATTATGTATTTTGGAGCGAATAAAAATAAAATGATGGTAAAATTAGCTACGTTAATTTCGACCGAAGGAACGGCTTTATGCATTTGTTTTCTACGTGGTTTTCTAGCTTTTTAGTTTCTTTTTTAAAGAAAAGAGTGTTTTAATAGACATAATTAAATGTATTCATTACCTAATAAGTGTGTGTTGTGTGATTAATTGGTGATGGCTAGTTGAGAAGGCAAGATATTGAAGTAGACGATTAGAAGCTGTAAACATTTTGTTTAAAACCTTATTAAAAATTTTAAAGACGTGTTAATAAAAAATATTATATATATTTAATAGTTTTTTGACATACCGATAGATGGCGTAATGGACAATAAACTACTACGTTTCTGCAATATCTTCGCTTTTTATCGTCTAAACCGTACTCATTAGACAAAAATAATTCAAGAGCGGTCTGCAGTAGGTGATCTCACTTAGCTTTGAAAGAAATATCTTCGGCTAGTGTAAAAATCTGCATCTCCAAGTTGGACAGTGTTCCGAGAGATGGTACTTTGCATTGCAAGGAAATTGCATGCAGTAAGGAGTTTTTTCCTATTTTAATTTTCAAAGAAAATATCGCATCATTTTAGCTTTTAAAAAAAGTATATGCGACAATTTTCGTCAATAAGACGTCAGCTAGCTGCTTGGGAGTATCTGCATTTGCCCACTTTCGTGTCTTTTTGTTATCTTTTTGCCAATAACTTATTAATGATGGATGCCATCATCTTAAACGCATTTTTTGCCAATAACTTATTAATGACGAATGCCATCACATTATCTGCAACACGTGGCCTAATAACGGCCAATTGCCCACTTTCGCGTCTTTTTGATACCTTTTTGCCAAAGCCTTGCCATTAAAGAATGTTGGCAATGCCAGTAAATTAAATGTACAACGCCGGCAAAAAATGTTATATGTGCTGTATCTCCCAAACCAGCAACCCTTCTACACCACAAAGAATTTGTAGTAGCATTTTGTACAGACATTTTTGATAAAGCTTAAATAAATGCAATGGCAAACTTTTGTATGAAATAAAAGGTTTAATTTGAAATATTTCAAAAACGGTTGCTGGTAGCGATATTTATTATATTTACCGTTTTGCTGCAAAAAATATGGGAGAAATAATTATAATACAAGGGAAAAAAGTTTTAGATTTTTAGCTTGAGGTTTTGTTGACTCCCGACACGAAGCGGAGGGAGACCATAAACCGAGAGCTACAATCTAAAATTTTTTCCCGTGTATAATACACTATTTTTTTCTGTGATAGGAAAAACGACGCTTTATTATTTAAAAAAAAACTTTTATTTAAGTCAGGAAATTAATTATGTAAAATTTGAAGTTGAAAACTGGTCAACTGTTATATTTAAAAACAATTACACCTTGCATTACTATGTAAACCGTTAAGGAAATTATTTAGTTTATGTCAATGTAATTTTGTATTTACGGATTGAAATTAAAAAGTTTAAACTAAAAGCGGTCGTTTATTAGTTATTTGGAATATTATAAAGATAAAAAATATCTGACTGGACTCCTAATATAAGGTAAATGTAAGTTCTGTAAATAAATTATTTTAAAATTAAATATTTACCTTTACTTACGTGTATGTTTGTCCGGGAAAAAAGTACTCACTTTTTTCACACAGGAAAAAAATTATAGTCACATTTTAGTGCCTGTTACCAGAGATACAACATCAAAGTTTTTTCCCGTCACGGAAAAAAAATATAGGTAAATTGGGTTAGATCGTCGTAATTTGGTCCAAGGAATTAGTGGTAGCATTTTGTACAGACCTTTTAGAGACACCCTGTATAGATATAAAGCTATTTCTTATCCGTAAAAGGTGATAGCAACATAAGTATCTGAAGAAAACCTAAAGTTAATAACTGTAGCAAGCAAAAGACGCAAAAACTTAGCAATTAAGAAGTCCAAATAACAATACTTAAAATTTTGTAAATGACGTTTATATTTTTTCTTTCGTTTATTTAAAAATCCTTTAAGTATTACATTTAAAATTATTTATGCACATTTTTTTACATATTTTGTTCTTATATTCTAAATAAGTACGTCATAAAAATTCTGTAAATCTAACAAACATAAAAAATGGTAATATATATATATATATATATATATATATATATATATATATATATATATATATATATATATATATATATATATATATATATATATATATATATAATATCGCAACTAAATAACAATTTTTTTCTTCCTTTCTTAAAGCAATTTAAATCGGGCTTGCGAGACATTTTTTTCCTCTAAAAATTATAAATCTTCCCAAGCAATATCAAAATAATATTTGTTTTAAATGTTAAATCACTTGTGAACCCTCGGATGAGCCACCTTTTAAATTTAAAAAATGCCCAATTAGGTCCATTGGTACTGGAAAAACTATTGTTGAATTTTTTTCTGCAGATATGTTGTTCAAAGTCTGAAGATATCTCAACTAAAACAAAAAATTATAGGTATAGTATATTTTTTAACTAGTGCGAGTGCCCCTCTTTCGCACGTTTCGTTAAGCAGTCAAGTGCGGAAAAGGCACTTTTGGCACGTGGTAGGAATGCTATTTTTTTCTACGAGCGTAAGAAAAACATAAAAACCAAATTTTTTTCTTTTTTATTCTACTTGTATAATATTGATGGTAAATGTACAATTTTTGGATTAAAGGGGTTTTTTTGTTGTGAAAATATTGGTGTCATCGGTATGTATCTCTTTCTCCTCTTGAGTTGGTTTGGTCAAGGCAATTTTTTTTATATGAATTGCATGAAAATCCTTGATTGCAACTTGCTAATATAAAGTTCAATATTTCTGTACTTTTTCGCACTAGTGCGGAAAAGGAGTGTTGTAAAGTAGTGATATATAACATTACAAGTGTGGAAACTGACTAAATTCACACGAGTGGAAATATTGTTTCCCGAGGCGTCAGCCGAGTGTGATAAACCCACGAGTGCATGAATGTCATTTTCACACAAGTAATGTACACTATTTTTCCTACTACGAGAAATTATTTACCAAAAACTAAATTTTAAATGTGTTTGTCTTTACAGAAAAATAACAAAGCTTTGTATAACTTTCATCATTTAGGAATTTAAAAAGGTCCTCACTTAAAAATATTGCATGTTTTTTTTCATGTAATTTCCATTAACAGCCTGCTAACTCCAAATGTATTTTAAATAACAATGTAAGAGAGGTAAGAGCTATTTTTTGTTTTGGCTGGCGTAGGGCATGTGATCTTTTATCTTTAAGAATGACATCATACCATATATCACACCAGTGTCGTAAAGTACTTTGCAACACTAGTGAATGACAAGGTAGGTCTTTCCTATGTATAGAAGGAGGAGAAGGAGGAAATGAAGGAGAGCTTAAAGCTTTTTGTTGCTTGCTATTTCCTTGCACTGCATGGAATTAGCAAAAACATAAAATTTTACATGACAGGCAATACGGATTTCGTCACAAGAGATCAACAGCAGATCTGCTTTCCTTCGTTTCGCACAACTGGAACAAGTCTCTTGAGTTTCTAGGTGAGTCCCAGATCGTTGCTCTTGATATATCTAAAGCTTTCGAACAAGTCTGGCATGACGCACTTCTTAACAAACTTCCCTTTTACGGTCTTCCACCTAAACTCTTCTCTTGGCTCTCCAGTTATCGTTCTAATCGACGTATATCAGTCATTGTTGATGGCCACGCTTCAAGCTTTCACGAAATTAATGCGGGAGTGCCTCAGGGTTCAGTACTAGCACTAACTTTGTTTCTTCTTCACATCAACGACCTTCTTTCTTCCACAACCAATCCCATTCATAGTTATGCGACGATAGTACCCTTCACTCCACTTTTCAGGTTCTAAAACCAATCTCTCAACCCGACTTGGAAAGCAAACGCAGGGCGATGCAGATATCTCTTATACAGGATCTCAATTTGATATTGGATTGGGGCGCCAATAATCTTGTTCAATTTAATGCATCCAAAACACAATCAGGGCTCAGTTCTGGCACCAACATTGTTTCTTCTTCACATCAACGACCTTCTCTCGTCCACAACTAATTCCATTCATAGTTTCGCCGACGATAGTACCCTTCACTCCAGCTTTCAGGTCCCTAAATCCATCACTAAACCTGACTTGGAAAATAAACGCAGAGCGATGCAGATATCTCTTTCGCAGGATCTTAATTTAATATTGGATTGGGGCGCCAAAAATCTCGTCCATTTTAATGCATCCAAAACACAGTCATGTTCCTTGTCGCGAAAAGAGTCATCAAATACTCATCCTCTACTTATGAGCGGCCAAGTTCTACAGAGCAAAGACACCTTCAATCTCGTGGGCGTCACATTTGAAAGTAACCTTAACTGGCATAAACACATTGTATCTATAGCCACGGCAGCTCCAAAAAAGCTTGGATTTCTCTTTCGAGCTAAAAAGTATTTTTCCGCTTCTAATTTATACACTTTATATGTGTCCCAAATCCGACCTCCCTTGGAATATTGTTCTCATATCTGGGGCATGGCGTCCCCAACAACCCTGAGCATTCTTGATTCTATTCAAAGAAGAGCTATTCGTCTCATTAATGATCCTTCACTTACAGAAAGGCTTCCCTCTCTTGCCCATCGTCGGGCTGTGGGCGATTTATCGCTTTTTTATAGGTACTTCCATGGCTTCTGCTCTGAAGAATTGACCAGTATAGTTCCTCCACTCACGGTTCCCAACAGAGAAACTCGTGGTTCCGCGCGTATGCATCCCTATACGGTCCAACTGGACAGGCCCCGAACTTCTCACTTTGTTCGTTCTTTTATCCCTAGAGTTTCTAGATTGTGGAACCTGCTGCCCGCGGAGGTCTTTCCTTCCCCCCAAATCTTCAAGTATTTAAGTCCCGTGTCAACAAACTCCCTCTTACCTCGCTTAAGACACCCACGGTACGTTAGTATTTAGGCTTTTAGCCTTCGTGGTTTGTCCAAAGATAAAAAAAAAAAAAAAAAAAAATGTTCCTTGTCGCGAAAGAAATCATCAAACGCTCACCCTTTGCTTATGAGTGGCCAGGTTTTGCAAAGCGGGGACACATTTAACCTTGTGGACGTCACATTTAACAATAACCTTAACTGGCATAAACACATTGTATCTATGGTCACCGCGGCTTCAAAAAGCTTGGATTTCTTTTCCGAGCCAAAAAGTATTTTTCTCCTTCCTTATACACTTTGTATGTGTCCCAAATTCGACCCTCTCTGGAATACTGTTCTTATGTCTGGGGAATGGCATCCCCTAAAACCCTCAGGATTCTTGATGCCATTCAAAGAAGAGCTGTTCTACTTATTAATGATCCTTTACTTATTTAAAGACTACCTTCTCTTGCCCATCGTCGAGCTGTGGGAGATCTATCGCTCTTCTATAGATACTTTTACGGCTTCTGCTCCGACGAATTATCCAGTATAGTCCCTCCTCTTGCAGCTCCCAACGGAGAAATTCGTGGAGTCGCACGTATGCATCCCTATACGGTCCAATTGGACAGGCCCCAAACTTCCCATTTCGTTCGCTCTTTTATCCCTAGGATTTCTAGACTGTGGAACTAGCTGCCAGCGGAGGTCTTTCCTTCCCCCAAATCTTCAAGTTTTTAAGTCTCGTGTTAACAAACTTCCTCTTACCTTGCTTAAGACACCCACGGTACGTTAGTATTTAGGATTTCAGCCTTTTTTACACTTATCATTAGTGTTTTGTTTCAGTGCCAACTAAAGTTCATTTTAATATAAATTTATGCTCACGTGTGATTGGGGGGAAGGAGGGGTTAAAGTATATCTTACAAAATCTGACCACGGGCCAAGAGAGGGCCAAAAATTAAAAAAAAACACCTTCCGTAATTTATTGACGCCGCCTAATACATACATAAAGTGTTAGTGGAGAGGGGATGACAAGCATAACCACATGCACAAATAAGGAGCTTCAAATCAAAACGCAGTTTTAGATAAAACAGAATTTTAAGAGTACCTGACAATGTTTGCTCCGAGTTTCATTATTTATAGTATAGGAGCTAGCAACGTTTTCTAAAAATAGTCAGCTAATTTTTTCATAGGTTGTTCTCTCTCCTCTTCTGGATAGACCCTGTGCTGTCTGGCTGGCGGTAGTGGTTGCGTTTATTAGTTCGCTTCCTACCTGTACAAGTACTAATCCAAGGTTTTGAAAACATTTTAAGAAAATACATTTTTAATTTTTTATCTTTGGATAGGTTTACCAAACATATTTTTTTTTATTGTCAGACACTTTTATCATTGCTAATTATACAGTCGTCCCTCTTCTAACTTCTGAACCGTTCGGTATATTTTGATAAAACTTGGAACAATAATATATGACCAAGGCCTGAATTTTTTGACATATCAGTGACAGCTCTAAATGTCAAGGTCACAGCTTAGCTCCAACGCAACTGCTACCGCCAGTCAGACATTTGAGGATCGATCCGAAAGAGTAGGAAGAACAACATATCAAAAATCAACCAACATAAAATTCTTTATTTCCCGACGTTGCTACCACTCGGACTAATATGTTTAAAAAGTATTTGAATCAAAATATATAGTATTATAAATAAATAAGTTTAACATATTTAAAAAAAAAAGTTTTAAATTTTATAAATAGAAAACGTGCAGTCAAAATGGTAGAGTATTTTAAAATTTTGTTTTATTAAAAACTGCGTTTTGATTTAAAGCTTCTTAAATATCCTATAAAACTTAATTAGTTCTATGCTTACTTGCAAAGCAGCAGGACTTTGACCAATGACATCAGATGCTTCTTTTAAGGCTCTAGAAGCCTTCATTTCACCTTCAGCTGCGATTACTTTAGCTCTAGCTTCTCGTGATGCTTCAGCTTCGGCCGCCATGGCTCGTTGTAGTTGTTGAGGTAAACTTACGTCCTTTCTAAAAAAAATATGTCCAGTGATTTTTGGGACAAATTTTAAATAACATTTTTAAGGGCATCACAAGTATGACGTAAATCTTTAAAAGTAAGTGGTGCTAAAAAGAAACAACTTACATTTCAACTCTTTCAACTTTAACTCCCCAAGGATCTGTAGCAACATCTAGAGATGTTTGCATGGCATGAGAGATGGCTTCTCGGTCAGATAGAATTTCTGCAAGATTTCTTGTTCCGAGAATGTTTCTCAGTGTTGTCATAGCTAAGAGTCTTGTTGAATTGCTATAAAATGTATATTACAAAAAATAGATTAAGTGTTCAAATATTAAAGGATTAATATTTTTACCTACTAGAGAGGTACCAATACTAATGTCTAAAAAAATATTTTATATTCCATTGTCTCCAGGATAATTTAGTCTCTGTTGTTATACTTTCAAATTGTTGAATAACTTTTGTGATTCGATAAAAATAAATCAAGACTTTTTTATTTGAAATAGATTTTATTAACACGCTTTTATTAGCTTGGGTTGTATCTATCTATCTATCTATCTATCTATGTAACCGAATCTTTGAGCCTAATTTTTACCAACTCCCACCGATTCAATTTCTTTGAAACTTTGCACACGTATCAAGGACCGATGACAATGCAATAATTTAAAAACAATATCCCGTTATCCTGATTAGGACCGCCAGGATAAATAAATTCCTTTACAGATCATCTGTGTCCTAATACTACTCTTGACAAAATGGCGAAGGAATGTTTTAGTGAATAAACTGGAGCATTTATTTTTAAATATTTAACTTTAGTTAAAAATTTGGTTTTATTTCGTAAAACATTTCAATATCACATGACCGCAGAAAACTAATTGATATATCGAACTAAAAATGAAAAATAAATAATAGTTTAAAAAAACTAAAGAAACACGCTTTTATATGCAACCGAACTAAAAATTAGAAAATAATTTTTCATTACAAAGAGTTTGTCACTTCAGAATAAAAGCGTGGGGTGCTTAATATATTAAATGTTATAATTTTTCTATTTGCAAATATCTATGAGGGAAAAGTTATGAAAAAATAGTAAAATGCACCCCACGCTTTTTACTCTGAAGTGACAAACTCTTTGTAATGAAACATTATTTTCTAATTTTTAGTTCGGTTGCATATAAAAGCGTGTTTTTTAGTTTTTTAAACTATTATTTATTTTTAAATATAGGGTCTTTCAATAAAAGTAATAAAATTTCAAATAGAGTTTTTTCAATTTCTAATCCATATATTTTTAATTTTAAGATATTACTTTATTTAGTATGGTGTAAAGTTTTATGATGCAGCCTCTGACTGATCTCGATCGGTTGAAATTAATAAAAAATATTACCAAAGTGGTAGCTCAGTTGTGGCCACTCAACGTTTATTCACTCTCTCTATTTCTCTCTCTCTCTATTTTTTTCTTGGTTTTGGTCCCTTCAGGTCCAATCCACCACTCTCCCTCTTCCGGACTATGCTTTCCAGGGCTTCGTCGGCGGAAAATCTGGATAATCGAGCTCGTAGCTCCCAGAAATTCCAAAAGAAAACAAAATAATTCTACAATCGATGCAATGCATAAATTGTCGGCTGTCAAACCAAGACCTGCTACTGGTGTTACGTATAACCTTCACTTTGACTACTGACAGTTCCCATGGCACACCCATCTATTTCCCGCCATTTAAAAAATACCTCGTGTTCACCACCAAACAGGATACCATCAGCTTATAGGAATCTTCGCTCACAGCGCTTAGATCCAGAAGAAAGTTGCCGTCAATTAAGAGTGAATCTTTCCTTGATCCCTGTACGACATCTTTAACCGCCACTCCGGGAAGAAATTTGTAGTCCTCTACACACGCCCGAGGAGGTCAAACAAAGAGTCCAGCGTCTGACTCCTCTTGATCGATTGGAAGTAATAAAAAAGATTACCAAAGTTGTGGCCATTCAACGTTTATTCACTCGAAAATTGGGTCGCCATCATAGGCACTCTGCGCAGATTATACGCCGCACTGTGAAAAAGGTTGAACGTGATTTAACTTTAGGTCAAAACTCATTCACAAACTTTCCACAATGCGGCGGATAACCTGCGCAGAGTATCGATGATGGCAACCCAATTTTCGAGTGAACAAACGTAGAGTGGCCACAACTGAGCTACCACTTTGGTAATATTTTTTATTACTTCCAACCGATCGCGAGAAGTCAGACTCTGCATCATAAAACTGCATACTATAGGTTTGTTCCAGCAGGCTGTTAGAAATGTTTGCAACCATTCGGATTCTGCGCAAGTCAAATTTGTCGTTCCAGCAGTGCCATGTTTATAACAGTATACAACTGTTTGTTGTTCCAGCAGTAGTTTTAAGATGTTGGAAACATGTTGGAAACTGTTTGAAAAGTTTGCAAACTTTCTTCAAACATTACTGACAAAATGTTGACATAACCTTTCTTGTATTGCGTATAAGCAGTATGCACGCCTTGTTTATATTTCGTTCCAGCAGAAAACTGTTGCCAACATTTTTGACTAATGTTCGTAACAATTTCTGCGTTTTACGATTGTTGCTAACATGTTTCCAACATTCTGCTGGAACAAACCTTATACTAAATATATAACACCTAGAAATTAAAAATATATGGATTAGAAACCGAAAAACAAACTATTTAAAATACTATCGCTCTTATTGAAAGACCCTAGAATACCATTGTTTAAGTATCTAAGGCTAAATATTTTAACTTATTGTCGAGGTATCAATACAAATGTCCAAAAAATATTTCACATTCCATAAAGTTTCCAGAATAATTTATACTCTATTGTTATAATTTTAAATTGTTGATTAACTTTTGTCATTCGAGAAAAAAAATAGGACTTTTGGATTTAAAATGCATTTTTTTAATATAATATCCTTGAACTTTAATACAGTAAATCCAAAGGTCGAGGAGAGTTAAACCTGGCAAATATGGTGGATATTGCAATAATTTACTGAAGACAAGGCGTGAATATTAAAAAAGTATAATATTAAAAAAGTATTTTTGAGTAATGTTATTAAAGTTTCAGGTTTTTACTCAATACTAAAGCAACGTAACGAAAAAAAACATACCTGTAATTTGTGACTTTAACAACTGCATTAAGTGGATCTTCTATCCTGTAATATACCACCGCATCTACTGTGACAGTAACTGAATCTTTCGTAAGAGCCTAAAAATATTTTTAACTTCAGAAAAATAAATCAAGTACTGTTTTAAAATATATTGATAAAAAATAAAAGTACCTAATTTATTTCTTCCACGACCGTTAAAATAAATTCAGATTTTTTAATCGTTAACATGAAGATAAAGTACTCCATTCTAGTACACTATATAAAGTCCCATATAACATTTTTTGTCGGCGTTGTACATTTAATTTACTGACATTGCCAACACTCTTTAATGGCAGGGCATTGGCAAAAAGATATCAAAAAGACGCGAAAGTGGGCAATTGGCCGTTATTAGGCCACGTGTTGCAGATAAAGTGATGGCATCCGTCATTAATAAGTTATTGGCAAAAAATGCGTTTAAGATGATGGCATCCATCATTAATAAGTTATTGGCAAAAAGATAACAAAAAGACACGAAAGTGGGCAAATGCAGATACTCCCAAGCTGACGTCTTATTGAGGAAAATTGTCGCGTATACTTTTTTTAAAAGCTAAAATGATGCGATATTTTATTTGAAAATTAAAATAAAAAAACTCCTTACTGCATGCAATTTCCTTGCAATGCAAAGTAGCATCCCTCGGAACACTTTCCAACTTGGAGATGCAGATTTTTACACTAGCCGAAGATATTTCTTTCAAAGCTAAGTGAGATCACCTACCGCAGACCGCTCTCGAATTATTTTTGTCTAATGGGTACGGTTTAGACGATAGAAAGCGAAGATATTGCAGAAACGTAGTAGTTTATTGTCCATTACGCCATCTATCGGTATGTCAAAAAACTATTAAATATATATAATATTTTTATTAACACGTCTTTAAAACTTTTAATAAGGTTTTAAACAAAATGTTTACAGCTCCTAACAGTCTACTTGAATATCTTGCCTTCTCGACTAGCCATCACCAATTAATCACACAACACACACTTATTAGGTAATGAATACATTTAATTACGTCTATTAAAAACTCTTTTCTTTAAAAAAGAAACTAAAAAGCTAGAAAACACGTGGAAAACAAATGCACAAAGCGTTCACCTTCCGTCGAAATTAACGTAGCTAATTTTACCATCATTTTATTTTTATTCGCTCCAAAATACATAATAAACATTTTGTTTGACCTAATTTTTATTTGCATGATTTTTAACAATAAAATGTTATGAAAAGGCCATTTCCTTTAAATTATGCAAAAAACATAAAATAATGTTGTTTAGCTGCCATTATAAATAAAACAGATCAAAAATTGCTTTAATGTTAGTTAAATACCAATGTTAATAATATGGTTTAAAAAGTATGAATATGCGTTGAAGGTTTGCCTTCAAAAATCCAATATTTATTTGCCTGTAACAAAAACGCGTGCTTTATTTAATCAGGATTGGTATGCCGCCATTTTTGTATGCTTGCCGGCAATTCGCCTGCATGTAAAATTTATTGGCAATTAAGTGTTTATTTAGGGTTGACTTTTTAGTGCGTATAAGATGTTGGCATAATATTGCCACCAATTGCCAATGCTTTACCATCAATGCCAATATGAAAAATGTACATTGACGCCAAATAGTGTTTGCTGGGGTGTTAAAAAAGTAACTTTTTTAACACCTCAAAGCTTTTTTCACACTTTGAATAAGTGTGTTTTCTAGCCTACTACACAAAACTTAAATATCAATTTATGCAATGTAACAGTGAACGCGACATCAACTGAACCAAACGGTCAAGTTACCTTTGATTTCGTCATTGTTTCTTTTAGTTCATGTGTCACTAGTTTTAAAATTTGGCAGTTTGCGAATAAATTTAATAAAAATTATTTAAATAAAATTAATAATGAATTTGGATAACTAAGAAATTGAAAAACATTTATACTGTTTTAGTATTACATATTTCTACAAAAGTAAGTAGGTGCATACAATTTTTTAAAATTAAATCATAACGGCATAGTTATGAGGAGGACAATTGTCTTTCAAACAATAGGGAGGCTAGGAATTTATGTTGCAATATAATGGCTGTGCTGCAAAAATTAAAATAATAAGTTTAAATAAATAAAACATGTATAAACTAATAATTTGGAAAATTTTTATACGGTCGTGGAAAAAATATAGTATGTAATACATGCAAAAATTTTATTTTTTACTCGTAGGATTGCCGCACTCGCCTAACGGCTCGTGCTGTCAAACTCCACATTCGATTAAAAAAAATATTGTCATTTCATAGTAAAGCGTGGGGTGCATTTTACTATTTTTTCATAACTTTTCCATCATAGATATTTGCAAATATAATAATTATAACATTTAATATATTTATCACCCACGCTTTTTACTATGAAATGACAATATTTTTTAATGAAAAATTATTTTCTAATTTTTAGTTCGGTTGCATATAAAAGCGTGTTTTTTAGTTTTTAAACTATTAATTATTTTCATTTTTAGTTTCTGCTACTCTTGACAAAATGGCGAAAAATTTTTTTAATGAACAAGAGTGGCAAATTTTAAAATTTTCCAACAGATTGCAACTCACTAAAAAATTTCTTCTTCATTAAGTAGCAAAGTTTGAAATTTTGCCAACAGATGGCAATCCAGGCAATGTTTGGACCGTTGCCAATATATTGCAACCCACTAAAAAATTTCTTCTTCATTTAATAGCAAAGTTTGAAATGTTGCCAACAGATGGCAACCTAGGTGTTGTTTTTATAATATAATGGAATTTTTTCCTGGCGATCCAAAAAGATAACGGGATACTGTTTGCAGATTATTGCATTGTCATGTTTCCTTAATACGTGTGCAAAGTTTCAAAGAAATCGAATAGCTGGAAGTTGGTTAAAATTAGGCTCAAAGATTCCGTTACATCAAGGAAGGGCACTCCACGGAGAAAAGTTGGCAAGACTGGGTAAAATCAAAGCTGATGATCAATTCAGTGGCGTCGAGAATTTGCGCATTTCATTTTGCATTGTTTTGGAAGTGATATTTGTTGAAAGATGTAATTCCAAATGTTTTTTATTTAAAGTAAAAGAATTTACAACTTAATAATAATTAAAAACTGTTGTGTAAACTGTTACAAAATTTGAAAACTTGTCATTGGCTTCTGCCCAAATAAAGAGGCCAGCAAATCAATGATTTATATACCTGCGTAAAAAGATAAATTTGTTGACGTCACGTAAAAAAGTTACATTTCCTCTGAGAAGCTCTTAAGAAAATTGGGACTACATAATTCATATAAAATATTACGCCTTTTTTATTATAACATGTCAACTTCTATTTTCAGATATATTTAGTTTCTGATCAAAACCATGTTTATAACCTGTGGATTAATATTTTTACCTTGTCTAATTTAGGAGTATGTTTCTTCTTAGATGTAATTTATTTGGGTACACGCCAAGTCAAATTAAAAAAACAAAAAACCAAAAAAAATAGGGTTAAAATAAGTAACTAAAAACTAAAAATCGACGCCTGCCACCATTACGTTGTCAAGATAAAATTAAATACAAATAAGAATTTAAAAAAATTATTATTATTCAGATTTAAAAATTTTAAATTTAAGCTTTATTTTTAGGAGATTCTGAGAGTGGTTTGACATTAATTGTCAAATTTTTTGTTGTTATTTGTATCATCTGAATCCGCCGAACCAATACAGAACCTATTTTCAATTTACGTTTCTTCTTCCTGTACATATTACAGATATCTTTATGCGAATATTTTTCTCATACGTTAAAATTCCCATAAGAGGTGTGCAATTATTAAAAAATTACAGCGGTAATTTTGCAAAAAATTTCCGCTGCTGAAATCGGAAATTGCATTGTAATTATTGCTTATATTAGGCATCTATAAATATTGAGCCGATGGGTTGGGTAGATCCAATCAGCTGTTTTTAAGGCTCACTGCAATTTTTGTTATTTTCTATTCTTCACGTATGATACATTTGGACTTAATTCATCGGCTTTGTCACAAAACAAAACATAACCCATTTGATTTGTTTTGGCCGTGCAATTATTTTTAAAGATGTTCATAATATTTAAGCTGTAAATAATCTATAAATACTAAGATTATTGTTTTTTATACTTCTTCTCACTTGTAATAAACACGAGATAAATCATTAAAATCCAGAAAACAAAACAGCTGATTTTGACACTTCTGTTTAACCCGACTAATCCTGGGTTTTAACCTGGGTCAGCAGGATCCAACACAGGATAAGGATTCGATTAATTTATGAAGACGGGTAAAGATTGGCAGATCCCAAGATCAATATTTGAAAATGCCTTAAGTTGACAAAAAGGTTTTTTATTGTCACCTAATGTCAAAAAAGGTATATTCTGATAATTAAAGTCATATTAAGTATTCAGTGACAGCAGACAAAAAGATTCTTACAGAAAATTTATGACAAAAATGCCACTTTACATGAAGTTTTTTTATTAAAATATTTAGTTATTTTTCGCTAAATAAAATATGTAAAATTACCTGAATCGAGTTTTTAATTGATTTGAAAAATATTCAAATAAATTATATTTGTGCATTAAAATTACCAGATAATGTTTTCATTTACCGTGTTTTTTTTAATCCTTTTTTTGCATATCTGCATATCTCCGGCACTGAACAACATAGCCGAAAAATGGTAGATGTGACGTCATAGCACGTCAAAGTAATATGGCCGAATGTCGCGACCCTATATAGACCGACTTTGGTAACAATGAGTTAAAATGTCTTAAGCGGGGCACTTAAAATCATCTATTCGATTTTAATGTATCTATTATTAACCTATTTTGTTAACAGGTTAAAAGTAATACAACAAAAACGGTTATAAAATTAAAATTTGTTTAATTATTATTGTAATTAAATGATATTGTTGAAAAATTAAATAAATTATACTTCATTTTTTTTTGCAAGAGATATAATAAAAATGTCTCTGGACGGTTAGAAGGTTGTAAACCATAGGCGCACTAGTCTCTGTGCAAAGAACAGGTAGAAATACACCGAATTGCGTTAAATAAGGATTATAAATTTTATATATATTTTAGTATCTTTCCGTATGTGCAACTGAGTGGTTATAAATTTTTAAAGTATTGTTCAAAGTATTACACGTTGTAAAATGACTTCTCCGCAGAAACGCGCATGTCTCGGCCATTTAACTGTAAACGAAAAAGCAGATTGTTAAAACGTATTCGATTATACAGGTGCGCAGAATGAGACTCCCAAACATTTGGGTAGCAAATAAAAAGTCTACTATGTAAATATGAAGCTAAACTTTATTATTTTCAAAATGAGCACACTTTAAGGTTTTTTAACTTTGTTTTCAAAATATATATCTTGTAAGTGACGCCCTTAGCAGCGACACACATGCGAAGGCGTTCTGAAGTTCCGCATCACTTTTATCACCATATCTGAGTGGAATAGCAGCAGTTTCATCTCGATCGCTGTCTTGATTTAGGGAAAGCAACTCCATTTAAAAATTACTCGGTCTGGAACAGAGGCATTCGGAGGCAGGAAGTGCGTACAAAATGTTCTTAATCTGGCTTAAAAAAGACATTCAATCCTGGTTGATGCAGCAAAATATTGAACATCCTACAGATAGTGTTAAACTAGAGTTGTTGCAGCTAGTAAAAAGTGAAGTCGCCACAAATAAAGCTAAGCACACACGTTTTGTACTGATGAAATAGCCAAGAAAAATATAACTGTATATCGAAGGCCACCTTATCACTGCGAACTAAACCCCATAGAACTTATATGGGCACAAGTGAAAGGTGAAGTAGCAAGAAATAATACTACGTTTAAACTAGTAGATATAAAAAAACTATTTCAAATTGCCATATCTAATGCTTCCCCAGAAAACTGGAAAATGTGTCGAACATGTATTAGAAGTAGAAAATAAATGTGGTCTTTGGATATAATAGTAGATACAACTGTTGAACCTCTAATTATACAAGTAGACTCATATGACTCAAGTAGTGATAGTATGTCAGATATGGAAGAATGTGAATAACTAGATGTAGATTATGTAGTATATTTAATAAGGTATAGATTATATTTTAAATAATTATTTTTTGACTAAGGCATTTTTAATGCATTATTTTCTTAATAAAATGGTTATTATTAACTATAATTATACCAACTGTACAATATTGATATATATATACCTAACCAGTTTTTAAAAGGGTAAGTTTCCAAAATAAACTCAAGCGCACCGCCACTGTCAAGGTTTTTATCACATTATTCCCACTGCAAATACGGGTAAACATCTGTTATTTCTTTGTATTTGACCCAAGAGGTTGACGAATTTTAGAGCGCGGTCTGCCGGCCTAAAATTATGATGTCTTATCAGTACTTACAGGTAGAATTGAAGAAAAATATTTATACTCGGACTAATAAAGAAAGCGAATTGCCATAAAATTAAATGATTTATTACTCTCTCTTGCAAAAAAAAATAGAGTATAACAACAAATTTTTATTTTTTGTGGCTGTAGTTGTTATGTGCAGGCGAATAAAAAGTATAGTGTGCAACACGTTTGAAATCGCCTCATTGTACACTCGTGTGACTTACGGCACTTGCCTACGGCTCGTGCCAATAAACTATCACACTCGTGTGCAAAGAGCCTTTTTAAAAACTTGTTACAGAATATACGATTTTCTCCTAGGAGAGCACCAAAATTGTCTTGTGCCAATATTTAGCTAACAGATTAACGAATATTTTTATATAAAACATATTCTTCTACAATATTAAAAAGTTTGCTAAATTTCCATTTGTTTTTTATATAAAACTAATTATTTATAAGCAATATTTTTTCAGGTAATTTTTTATATTCCTCTACTATTCCTTAGAACAAAAAATTGTCATCTAAATCCTTATTTTTTTGCTAATATATTAAAATTTACTAAAATAGTAGGTACTGGCAATTTTACTTAAATTTTGAAAAAATAATTTTTTAAACCATTTTGGAGTATGACTTTTAACCTATAAAGCTAGTAAATTATGTTGATAGGTACATTAAAATCTTTTTTTTGTTGATTTTTAGTGCCCCGGGTAAGAAATTTTGACTCAGTGTAACTTGGACTTTAAAAAATCAAAGTAAATTTAAACTAAGTGAAGTTTTTATAATGATTACCCTTACTTCTTGTGGAGGAACATCAAATGACACTGTCCTTAAGTCCACTTTACAATAACTATCTAGACAAGGTAGTACGAAAAGATTCCTGGTCCCCTGGCACCACCTGTTCTTAGTCGTCCTAGTCTAAATATCACTGCTCTTTCATATTCTTGTACTACCTAAAAAGTATTTACAAATATTGGCCTTGAGTTTTGTGATATGTATCAAAATGTACTGTTTTTAAATTCTAATTCAAAAGTAGGTTTTGAGGTAAAAACATTGACACTGAATTAGATGCTGATTTAATAGCCACTTTTGTTCACTTTTTACCTATAATGCACTCCTCAAAAACAAACCGGACAAAAAAATGTTAAAATTTTAATCTTAAATAACTTTATGGTTTTTGACAAATTTTAATGATTTTTTGGTTTAGTTTTAGCTCCTTCCATCAAAAATAATATTAAATATGGCGATTGCAAAAAGTTTTACATAGGAATAGGTGTTATATCGGGGAGAGCCAATTGTTGCATTTTTCCCAAATTTTCGAACACTCTTTGAAATAATTTAGCTTCACAATTTTTTCCGGTATATTGTATTTTAAAGTTTTATCTTTTCTTAACATTTCGTTTTTATTTATATTAGTTTCTCTATTCTAAAAGAAAATACAATTTTTGAGGAAAAACAATGCAATTAATTTAATTATGATGGTTGTAATATACGGTATATTGCGAACATATTGGGAAAACTTAAAGCTGCATCCAGCCTTGCAATAATTCGCCGTGCCGCTTTCACGCCGCATACCCTGCGCGAACGTGTATTTGGACGGAATTCACGTCATTTTAAGGGCTTGGCGAATGATTCGCCGTTGATTCAGAGCTTGTTGTCATTTTGGCGTCAAAGGAGAGCGTAAACAGGTTGGTTAATTTGGACGAATGTTTGGCGAGTTGTTGCAAGTCTGGACGTTGCTTAAGCTTCGGTCGATCATATTTTCAAAACTAATTTAGGTAAATATAACAAATGTAGTATTTTTAAAAGTCTTTAACAGATATTTTTACAGGTGATATAATATACAGTGTGTCTTATTTTTAATTTTACATTTTGCCGTACCCTATATCTCTTAAGAGATAACAAAAATCTGATTACTGGTTTGTCAACTACAAAACCAACTTATCAAACTAATATTTTTATTTATTTTTAATCATCAAAAATGAAAATTACAAGGGAGATGTAAAATTATAATTTGACACTTGGTAGAGAAATTTTATTGTCTTATTAAAAAGTTTGTATTTCCTTCTAGAAGAGGGATACTGATATAAATAAAAAATTAAAATGTTAAGAAAAAATGGGGCTTTAAAATCCAATATACTAGTGAAAAATTGTGACTTTTAATTATTCCACAGGGTTTTCGAAAATTTTAGGCAAAATACAACATTTGGCTCTCCCCTGTATAACACCTAATTCTACAGGGTGTCCTGTAATTAATTGGACATAGGTTAATGTAGGATACCTGCCATGAAAATAAAGCGTTTGAGCTCCATATCGCTTAGCAAAATGTTATTGGTTTTCGTTATACAGGGCGTTAAAACTAATTTTTTACCAAACATTTAGTGAAATATCTCCGAATCCACCAGACAGATTAAAGTGAAATTTGGTGTACTGTTACTATTTGGGATAACAAACGCGAATATGATATCTTTTGTGCTATTACCACTAGATAGCGCCACATCCAATAACATTGAATGATTAAAATAGTCATAACTTTTTTGACCGCCCTGTATGCACATTTGCGAGTGGAAATAATAAAACAGCATTTAATTTTGGTCAAAAAAGTAAATTTCTTTGATCTCCAAAAAGTAGACCGTTTTCGAAATAAACGACTTTTTTATTAAATAACCGTCTGGAGTATATGATTGTGGAAGGAGTCAATATTATCAGGGCTCAAAAAGAATCATTATTTGGAGTCAAGCAAAATTTAAATATAAGAATTAGACAATGTGTTCTAGTGAATGGTGAACATTTTGAACATTAATTTTAATCAATACCTTTTTCTAACTTTATCGTTGTTAATTAAATTTTAGAGTGGTCATACGCAACCTAATAAAAGGTCGTTTACTTCGAAAACGGTCTACTTTTTGGAGATCAAAGAAGTATACCTTTTTGACTAAAATTAAATGCTGTTTTATTATTTCCACTTGCAAATGTGCATACAGGGAGGTCAAAAAGTTATGACCATTTTAATCAATCAATGTTATTTTATGTGGCGCCATCAAGTGGTAATGGCAAAATAGATATCATATATATTCGTGTTTGTCATCCCAAATAGTAAAAGTACACCAAATTTCACTTGATTCTGTTCAGTGGATTCCGAGATATTTCACTAAATGTTTGGTAAAAAATTAGTTGAACTCGTAGTTCTGCGCGTATGCATCCCTATACGGTCCAACTGGACAGGCTCCGAACTTCCCACTTTGTTCGTTCTTTTGTTCCTAGAGTGTCTGAAATGTGGAACCTGCTGCCCGCGGAAGTCTTTCCTTCCACCCCAAATCTTCAAGTATTCAAGTCCTGTGTCAACAAACTCCCTCTTACCTCGCTTAAGACACCCACGGTACGTTAGTATTTAGGCTTTTAGCCTACGTGGTTTGTCCAAAGATAAAAAAAATAAATAAAAATTAAAATTAGTTTTAACACCCTGTAGAACGAAAACCAATAACATTTTGCTAAGCGATATTAAGCTCAAACGCTTTATTAATTACGGGACACCCTGTATAAAACTTTTTGTAATTTCCATGTTTAATAATAATCTTGGTGAAAGGAGCTACAACAGAACCAACTAATATTTAAAATCTGGCAAAAAACAAAAAGTTCTTTAAGTCAGCTGCAAGCTGTTTCACAAGGTTTCTAGTAGAAAAAATTTTAAATTTTTTAGATCATAAAATTGTGTAGCTCTATTTTCTGCATATTTTTTTATCTCTGTGACAGTCTATAAAGTCATAGGCCCAAATACCAAAGAATCACGGGAGTCGACTTACTAGATGTTTTACCCATCTTTTCTACATATCCTCTATAACTTACCTTAAAACACCAGAAAACCGAAAGGGGAAATGTAAGGATTACCAGAATTACACTTCCCAAAGTAGCCATAATTTCTATACAACCCATGCTATCAGGTTTTTCTGAAAAAAAACAAAAACATTAAATGTAAAAGCTATAAATGAAACAAAAAATACGGTATACATTCACTGTCTTTATTTTTTGTGATCACCATATATTTGTAGGGAAGTCCATAAGGAGGATTTCAGGATTTACTACAGCGCGCCAGATTATTATACAGGGGGATACCTTGTACCAGATTAAGTACCATTACTAAATATAACCTAGCAAACATTATTTGCTGGCAATATACATTTTTCATATTGGCATTGATGGTAAAGCATTGGCAATTGGTGACAATATTATGCCAACATCTAATACGCATTAAAAAGTTAACCCTAAATAAATTTTACATGCAGGCGAATTGCCGGCAAGCATACAAAAATGGAGGCATACCAATCCTGATTAAATAAAGCATGCCATTTTGTTGCAGGCAAATAAATATTGGATTTTTGAAGGCAAACCTTCAACGCATATTCATACTTTTCAAACCATATTATTAACATTGGTATTTAACTAATATTCGAGCAATTTTTTTGATCTGTTTTATTTATATGGCGGCTAAACAACATTATTCTTTTTTACATAATTTAAAGGAAATGGCCTTTTCCTAACATTTTATTGATACAAATCATGCAAATAAAAATTAAGTCAAACAAAATGTTTATTATGTATTTTTGAGAGAATAAAAATAAAATGATGGTAAATTCAAATTTCCCGCTTAGCCGAAATACAAGATTTGACAATTTGACAGATGAGGCAACCTTGCTTTTGTTTGGCCGCTTTGTGCAATTGTTTTCTACGTGGTTTTCTAGCTTTTTAGTTTCTTTTTAAAGAAAAGAGTTTTTAGTAGACATAATTTAGTGTATTCATTACCTAATTAGTGTGTGTTGTGTAATTAATTGGTGATGGCTAGTCAAGAAGGCGGGTTATTCAAGTAGACTGTTAGGAGCTGTAAACATTTTGTTTAAAACCTTTTAAATTTGTAGTTACCTAAAAAAATTATATGAAATCAGGGAGTTGCCTTATTAAAAGTTTTAAAGACGTGTTAATAAAAAGAATTATATATATTTAATAGTTTTTTTTGACATTTAACTCCTTTAAAATATTTTTCCTCATGTTTTGGATCTGAAAATCGAGTGTAAGTGTCCCTTAAATACTTACTATTTTAAAGTGTTTTCTTTTGATTTACTATCTTTTTTAATTTTATTACGTACTTTTTTTTTGGTTTATTGTTACGGTATAAAAATTTATATTATGTAATTTTTTTTATTGATAAAGTTTTCCTGCCTTTTTTCATATGCAACCCAATAGGTCTCTATGACGTCTCTAAATCCCCATTTAGCATCGTGGGTTCTCCTGCCAAGTAATTTTATCATAACCTAAATTATACAGTATGATTCAAAAGTAAGTAGGTAAATATACGCCTTTCCAGCAGAGCCATCTTGGGGGATTAGCGTCTTCTACCAAGAACCTTACCCAAAAATAAAATTTATTCAAAGAAGGAAGATAATTCTTTAAATTTGCATTAAGGCAAAAAAATTAATATTCTTGAAAACGTTAAGTGTCATCGATTTAAACCAAAGCACGTATACATTTTTTTAGGTAAATTTTTTTTAGGTAGATACTTTATAAAGAAAAATCCTATAAAAGTCACCAGTATACAATAGGACTATGTTTTTCTTAACTCCTTCAGTATGCACGTATAGTACGCTTCTGACTAAATTTTTTATATTCTAATCTTAGAATTTCATAATATTGTGTTCGAAAAACCGTTTTTAGAAAAACCTCTTCCAGAACACAATCCTGGTTACGCCACCGCGCTAAAACTCTGTATTTTAATTTATTTTCAAGCAGTACATTGTTTTAAAAATTAGGCGGATGTTTGTACGCCAAAATATTAGTTTTCGCTGAAATAATAAATAAATCAGTTATGAAAATGTTTTTCTCTGTTTATTTTACAGAAATGCGGTGTTTTATAAACATGTCTTAAAAATGTATTATGTATGTAGTGAAAATTACCGGTTCCCGACTGCGACCTAACATTCAGGGCCGTATTAACTGTATGAGGCGCCCTAGGCTATAATTCCCAGAGGGCCTATTTTCCACTTAATTTTTTTGGAAGAACAAAAAAAAGGTCCTTACCTCTATACCGCCTATTTTCAGTGTTAATAGTCAAAAAAGGTCATTCTCTCCTTTTCGCATCTAAACGCAAAAAAATGTTCTAAACCCCACCCGACCTAAATTTTTTTAGAAACCTCCCTGTCTACAGCCTATTACACTCCTGTCTGGCGCCTATTTTTTTCATGGCGCCCTAGGCTGTAGCCTAGTCAGCCTAATGGATAATACGGCACTGCTAACATTATGCGAACACAAAACTATATATTTTTTTCTATACGAAGGTGGTTTGATGCTTTCTAAACGAGAGAGAAAGAGGGCGAGGCTATTCGCGATTCAGATTAAAAAAACAAAACCAAGAATATTTACATAAATCAACAAGTCAAGTCTCGACTATAAAAATAGGCAAAACCTGAAACTCACCCTGTAGCTCCAAGATGGATCGCATCTCTAAAAAGAGATCAAGAGTCCTATATTAAATTTTTGATATTCCTTACGCTTTTCGAGATAATCATCAAATATGAAAAACCCTGTACACGTATAGTAAGAACATTTTAAAAGGGCAAATTCGGTACCCTTTGAAAATAATACAAAAAAACATAAAAAAGGCTGCCTGCAATCGGACTATTTTATACAAAGGCGCCGCTATCCTTTACAGCGACGCGCTGATACACTATGGGATAGAAATCCATTAATTTGGCCAAAAAGCAACTTTGAAATTTTAATGGCTTATGCTGTGTATTTCAAAGTAGATACTCCAAACTACATGTATTATATTGGTGTAATAAAAACTTGAAAATGTATTTTAAGTAAACATAAATATACAACATTTAATCTACTTAGTTTATTATTAGCCTTATTTAATAAAATAAGTAAAAGAGTTTAAATAATAAGAGCTATTGTTGTGTTTCCGATGCAGTCTCGCGAAGTCTTGCTACTTTTGTCAAAGATTTTTTTACCTTTTTCTTTATCAGTTTTTGTACTTACAATTGCCTTCCTACTTTTTGCTACTTCTGAGTGTTAGGACAGATACAAGATTTTTTTATAATTTACAAGGTTTTCCATTTTAAAAATTAATGTGTTTTGTCCTACACTGTATATCCTGAAAGATAAAAGTAATCTGATGAAAAATATGGATTCTACAGAATCTACCCAACAAAACGGGGTTTTTTATTTATACGTTAAAAAGTAAAGAAAGCTGGGAAGATGTATCTCTATTACGCTTCTAAGAATAATTTAAAATTATTTTTCAGATTTGGATGGTCATATTTCCGAAACTAATTGAGATAGACACATCAAATGTAATATTTTTTAGAGCATTTTAAAAGATTTTTTTGGTGGTGATATAATATTCAGGGTATTCCATTTAAAAAAATCATACCTATTGTCGTACCCTGTATATAATATGAGATAATAACCATTGGATTACTGATTAGAATACTACCGAATTAACCAAACAAGCTGATATTTTAGTTTATTTTGTACAATAAAAAATAATAATGTTAAGGGGGTGTAAATTTATAATAACATATAATAAGTTTTAGGTTTCCAAAAAGAATTTGTAATAATTTATAATTTTTTTTAAATATTTTTTCAGTAAGTTGGTAAGTTTCAGAATTTTGACCAAAAAAATAATTTCTATCCTATAGTGCGATGACCAGCTGCATTAACCGGCATATAATAAAAGAAATATAGCAAAGGCGGCCGCAAAGACAAGCATGCCGATTTATTTGCTTTAAACTTTTTGTGATTTTTTTTCTTATCAGAGCACCGAATTTACATTTTTAAACTGTTACTCACATATTCGATCTTATTAAAAACCTTATCTTAAATATAAATAAATTTTATGACTAATGCTTATTATTATAATCTTTTGTTATAACATGACGTATTCGCATATTAGATCAAATATTTATAAGTATGCGGTATTGTTATAGATAACACATATTAAATTTAACCCATAATAGCCTTTAAATGCTAATAACCAGAAAAAAATAGAAAATTATTAAATTATGTGCAACATAAATATATTCTGTTATAAACCCTTAAAGGACAACACGGGGTCGCCCGTGCCCCACCGAATAATATTTTAGGCATATTTTTTGCAAAAGTTGTCTTATAATATTTCTGCTACGCCCACCTTTGCAGCTTGGCTGTTACTATTACCACAGCAAATAACGTATGCCACAGAAGTTTATTGCCTGAATTATAGGTGTTTGGGGTCGCCGACGACCTGTGTTGTTGTCTGCGTAACAGAAAAATACATGTCTATCAAAAAAGAATATTAAAGTTAAAAGAAACTAAAAGAGATTAAAAAAACATGAAGAAAGTAATAAAAATATTGACAATAATTATATTATTATCAATATCTAATCTAAAAAACAGAAAAAGAAAGACGTGGAAGCAGTCGAAAGAGTGTATAAACCAACTAAAGATAAATCATGATGATGAAGTACCTTTAAAACATCTAAAAACCAGTGATTTATAGAAGCAGTGGTTACAAATGGCACTTAAAACCTTTTTTTTAATATACATATGACAGGGAAAATTTGATTTTGCATCTTCCTAAACCTAAAGGGACAAAAACTGAGTAGGAAGCTTGAAAATTTTATTTTGACGACAACATGCTGCATAAAATTTTTACTCATAGAAACGAAAAATTACGTAGAAATAAGAAACACTTTTTAAAAGCACAAAGATATACAAGACAAAGCAATAAAACAAAATTGGAAGACTTGCTTTACTGCACACAAATAATGCTTTAAATTATAATTATGAGAATCTAACGAAGATGTGCAAAAATAATTTTTTCTCATATATACATACATTTTGAAATTTAAAATACCAATAATTTCTTATGGGGTCATATGCGACCCATGTTGTCGTTTATGTATGAAAAATTTTATGTTGTCGTTTAAGGCTTAAAATACAATTAGTTTACCCTGTTTGCCCCTTAAAAAAATAAAAACAAAACCAAATGTCATCAAAGTCAAATACAATTGATTTTTTAATATAAAATTAATTACAAAAGTAAATCCACTTTACAATAATGAATATATTTTGTTTGGTTTTTTAATAATTATGTGGATGCAATTGTACCTCTTTTATTCAAAGGAGATTTTCTTAAAAACCTTTTGTCATATAACAAAAATGCAAAAGATCAAATATTAATATTTTTATGTAGCTGACTTGTTGGTGATGCTTCTTCTTAAAATAGAATTTTTACCTTTTTAAAACAAACAATAATTTTTTTGCCATAGGTAACAGGGGTCTGCAAATTTTTATAAGATTTGATTTTTTTTTCTTCCAGGGAGCCGTCTACATGTCCGGTGGCACTGCAGCCTGAAGGCTTATTGTACCAAACTCCCGTTTCATTGTACCCATTCCAGTACCCTAGTTCCTTGAAGAAGGCGGTATAGGTCTGTACGCGTACCATATTTATGTTTCCGGGGGCACTCTAATATCCCCGAAGATTGCCTGTCTTTTGTGATCCAATGCCTCACACTCTGACAGTATGTGGGTTACTGTTTCGGTCTCTGTTCCACATAATCTGCAGTCCAGATCTCCGTTGTATAATCCCATTTTATTCAGGTGTTCCTTCACTGAAGCATGTCCGGTGAGGAAACCTGTGATTGTTCTTAGCTGATTCCTACCCATTTTAAGTGGTTCTTTAGCCCTTTTTTATGCATGGTCCTCTGATGTATATTTTTCATTTGTTGAGGAAGCCTTTCCCAGTGCAGTATTTGCTGGTCCTTTACACAGTTTTGTACCGCGCTCCAGAAGGTACTCTTTGGTACTCCAAGGAGGGCTTCTGTCCCGACGTATGTCGCGGCTGACACTCTTCTAGCCAGTTCGTCTTAGTTTTCATTTCCTCGAATTCCGCAATGCCCTAGCACCCACATCAACCTCGTCTTGTTGCGTTCCGCCAGTTCCCTGAGTTCCTCGAGGCATTCTCTAAGATTTGATAGAAAAAACTAAGTTTGTTTCTACGCAAACAACACAAACAACTTTTATGAAGAATAACATTTTCTGGCAAATTGCAAATAAAAAGTTTTCCATTTGTTGCACACTCAATGGACTACTCTGTTTATTTCTTAACCCTGATGTGACCGGGTCATATGGACAGTAAATTCAGTTTTAACGAAATTGGTTGGAAATGTATTTTTTTATAAAGCAGGACTTTTTTGTAAAGGCAAAAATTAAAAAGTTTCCCATTTGGTATGAACTTTCAAAAACACGCTGTATAAGTCGGTATTAAAGTGGGCGTTGATTGCTCAGATCTATTGTTTATATTAAGATATGCCTAATTTTTGGATAGGTCAACGCTTTTAGTAAAATAAAAACTTATGTTTTTAAAACCATCTTAATGGGCGGAGATGCTCGATAGGTTGGAAAACGCCGCCCATCTAAGGTAAATAAGGTCACCCACCCAAGATATTTTTTACTATAAAATAAAACATTCTTAAATTAAATCAACCATTAACTTGTTATCCAATATTTATATAAGTTCTATTGCATTCTGATTCTTCTAAATAATAAAATTATGGACATAAGACTAAAAGGTAAAACCATAACATTAAAAAAATATTTTTAGCACATTTCATTTAAAGACTAATTAGAAATTTATTATATTTTTATTACTACTTATTATAAACTTATGTTTATTTCTTAACCCTGATGTGACCGGGTCATATGGACATTAAATTCAGTTTTAACGACCACAAAAACATAGACTACTCGTCAATAATAAAAATGCTACGGCGTCATCACTTCTGTCTCACTTTTTATTATTCTTCTTTTTGTTGCTCGCACAGTTGTAAACGACGAGTTTAGATAGCAATAGTTGATTTTCGTCCTTATTTTTATGACGCTTGTGGCTTATTTACTATTGAATAGATCCTTATTTCATACTTTCCAGTAAATCCACTTACCTGTATTAATTTGGGGCCGGTAAATTGCACATTACGGTACCTGGTACCGTAATGTGTTGCCTAGCAACGCTGTCATGTATCATTATAAATGTCCACGTGATCAATGTTGTTATACCTTGATTAATGTCATTTTTGGATGCCGAAATAAAATATAATTTTTTAAATACTCATATATTAAGCGATTTTCATCTGATATTAGGATATATAGGAATTTCTACTTGTACTTAAAATATATTTTTATTACCAACTTTAGTAAATAAAAATAATTAGATTACTACAAAGCAGACTTCTTATTACATTTTTAAAGTATTTTGTTTAACTAAAGTTGGTAATTTCTATTTAATTTAAACCTATAAGTATCTAGCGTTACCTATTTAATACCATTTAGGAACTTCTACTTGTAAAATATGTTTTTCTACCAACTTAAGTAAATAAAAATTATCATATTACTATAAAACAGACTTATTGTTACATTCTCAAAAATATTCTGTTTTACTAAATTTGGTAATTTCTATTTAATTGGGACCTATCTAGCGTTACCTATTTAATACCGTTTAGGAGCAACAACTAATATAATATTTTTTTATCAATTTGACAGTGACAAGCGAAGAATAATCATAGTTACCTATGATAGGGAGAACAAGGCTGTTAACTACGTAATTTAAGTAAAATAATTTGAAACTAACAACATGTTCTCTTAAAATTTTATAAATAATATTTATTTATTAATTTTAATAAAGACTATGAAATAAAATATCATACGATACACGTCAGTTAGGTGTTATTACAGTACTCGTTTATATTTCAGACTCGGCTCCTGCGTCGCCTCGTCCGTAAACATCTCGTACTGTAATAAGTCACCTACCGGACTTATAACGTAAAATACTATTACAGTTATCAAAACCAGAGCCCCAGATAAGAACTTTTTTTGTGTGGCTGTGATATCAATAATAAAACTGATCCCACGAATTTGTTTGTTATTTAGATAAAACTGACTGATAATAGGCTACGAATAAGTGCTAGTGATCAGGTAATCATAAAAAATGGCAAATAAAGTAAATAGTCCTTGGGCAAATAATGAAATGGACTTCTTGATAAGAACACTTTTAAAACCTTTTAGAGGGCTCCTTTTAACCAGTCTACCACGAATTTTCATACCGCCATATATGGAAGCGGCGCTTTAACCCAGTCTGTTATTGTTAAATGTTTGGGGTGTCGGTCTAGGCAAATGCGTCACTTTTTTAGTCGGACAAGTTTACCATAATGTTTTACATGCAATTTTTGCATTGTGCCAAAAATCTTAAGGTTAGAGATACGAAACCCGCCCATTCCGGTACCCAAAACGTGTCAATGGGCCTTATACTTTCATGACACTTACGATTTTTGGCACAATGTTTAAAAATGGCATGGTAAACTTGTCCGACAAAAAAGTGATGCGTTTGCCCAGTCCGACACCCGACACATTTGACATTGACAGGCTGGGTTAAAGCGCCTATGAATATTCGTTGTAGACTCGTCAAAAGGAATTCCCCCTAAAATGGTTTTAAAAGTGTTCTTATCATGAAGTCCATTTCATCTGGCCCAGGAACTGAAAACTCGTAGTATGTTGCTTAACCAACAATACAGTTTCCCAGTGGATTAGAACCACGGATATATTGTTTGTCTTTGTTGATCTGGCGAAGGCATTTGACACGGTTGATCACCAACAACTTTTAAATTCGGAGGGATATTGGTGTTAGGGGCAAACAGTATGAGCTATTTCAAAGCTACTTAGCAGATCGTGAACAATGTGTTAAAATTGGTAGTGCTTATAGTACCACAAAAACATCTAAATTTGGCATCCCGCAAGGAACTGTATTGGGCCCCCTACTTTTTAATATTTATATAAATGATATGTATGATTTGGAAACAAGTGGAAGCATAGTTAGCTTTGCGGATGACACTGCAATTTTTTATCAAAATACCTCGTGGAATGCCCTCAAAGAACAAGTAAAAACAGATTTTGTAAAAATAGTGAAATGGTTTGATTCAAAACTTCTAACCATTAACTTAAGCAAGAGTTATTATGTCCCATTTTCATTTTATGCCAAAGATTTGCCGGCTTATTCACAAATTGATTTTAAAACCAATTGTTTAAATTTTAAAATGGATATGACAACGAGCATAAAATACTTGGGTGTTTATATAGACAGCCCTCTGATGGGATGTACATATTAATAAAACAGTTAAGAAGATCCGGGAATGTTACATAAATTTAAATATTTATCAAGAATACTTACGGTTCTGCAATTAAGAATTCTATATTTCGCATTAGTGGAGTCGCACTTGACTTATGGATTATCGCGTGGGGGCAGCCACAAATAATTATTTACGAAATTTGGAGGTTATTCAAAAATTGATTTTAAAAATTATTTATAAGAAGCCCAAACTCTTTCCCAGTGATAAACTATATAATTTTACTAAAATTTTGGACATACACCAGCTCTTTTGTCTCTTTTTGTTAATTAGACAGCATAAAGAAAAGGAAACCTTGTTATCTATCACTCACGAGTATAACACCAGATATAGACAAAGTGCGACTAGGCTTCCGAAAGTAGAAAAGACAATAGGTAAAAGATGCCACATTTATCTAGGTCCAAAACTGTACAATTTATTGCCCAAAGAAATTAAAAATATGGATATTAAAAGAGTAGGTACATCTGTTCAAGAAAAAATTAAACAATGGCTTATGGATAAGCCAAGACATGCAATTCATAGTTTTTTTAATATGAAAAATGAATACATGATAGAACTCTAAATTTGTGGTGTGTTGATGTCCCCAGTGTCATGATTGCTTACTTTATAGATTTCTACCATTTTGTTTTGATTTGGTTTCTTTTTTAAGCTTGTGAATGCCTTTAATGTATGTGTAATAACTTTTCTAGATATAATTTAAGTTATTAGTTTTATTTATATAGCATACATGTATTAGATATATTTTAGTAATTTTGGGTATATGTCTAGTTTATTTTTGTTTATATACTGTCTGTTTTATTATTATATCTTTTTTGGTAATTGATGGGTCTGTAAATTTATGAAACTCCCACGCGCGAAAATATTTTTGTGGGATTTTGCCTTTGTTACTCATTATTTAGATCATGTAATTATTGTTTAAACTGGTAAATAAATATATTTTATTATTATTATTGTATCATTTTGTAAAGGGTAGGAAGGTAAAAATGAAAGATGACATCGTCAATAAATAAGATTTTTCGTTCCTATACTTACTATATTGAAAATCGTAACCCTCGATACCTCTTAATTCTTGAGCACTATCAGTCATAATACTTATATTGTGGTGTGACACTTCATATCGCAAATAAATCAATGCACAAACTTAAGAATTTTGTTTAAACATACTAACCGTAATGTTTATTACTTTGTTGATATAACTTTATGTTAAGTATATAATATAATGCGCATTTGAGATAACATACTATTTTTGGTTGGAATTTATTGTCAATGTTGCCTGGTTATTAATTTTTTAGTAAATCTACAGATTTTACGTTTTTACTTCTTAATTTCCAAATCCATTAGAATACCTATCTCAAATCTCAAATATCACTAATCATTTAAATATACTTAACTTCTCAACAAGTAAACCTCCCCACAAAACGAATAAGGTGTTTCGATAACTACCTAAGTAACGTTCCCCTGCCGGGTAAAATTTTGGTAAAAAGTATTACTAAAACCACATTTTAACAAATGGAAAGGGGAGGTCACAAAGCACCTCGTTTAAAAAGGGTCTTCACTAATTAACAATTCTTTATCTTTGAAACCTAAAAAAAAATAAGTTTTTACAATTTAAGTCAGATCAACAGTAATTTAAAAAAAAATCACATTTTTGGGGCGCGTTCAAGGGATCAGTTCACGTCTGACAGCCTCGTTAATAACTTAATTTTTACTTGGATTTTAAAATAATGTCGACCGGAAGACCTTAAACCTATGTTTAGGGGTTGAAACCTTCTCTGTATAGTAAGTAAATTTTTATATAACCTAAATGAAAACAATTATATTATAATTAATAATTTATTATTATCGGGTCCTGTGAAAATTGTGAAAATATTACGTTATTTTTCTGCAGGGAAAACAGGAAAAAGTTACCGAATTGGGTGCCAGTCTCCCCCAGGAAAATCCGATGCATGCAGTGTTACGTCTTGGGTGGAAGACCTGTTTTTTTTTTGCCCTTCAAAATTATTTTGGCTACAAAATCAATTTTGGTTTGAGAAATGGTGCCTTCTTGCATTCTTATAAATCTCACATGAGATTAGAGGTTGGAGCCCCCCTCATTTAAGAAAATATCACCAGGGGGGAGGAGGGGTCCAAAAGTGTCAAAAACTTGGGTATACTTGGTAACCTTAATTATAAGACAAATTATTAGACTTACCGTATTCTAAAAAGCATTCGTATCCACCAGATTCAGTTCTCCTCAATCCACCTCTCATACATGTCGTTGGTTTGCAACTATTTTCGCGAGTAATTTTTACAAATTATACCTATGCAAAAATGGGCTACTTAGTACAAAAATCCACTTAAAGAAAAATACTCAGAATTTTATATATTGGCAGTACCAACTAAAATACTTGGTTGTGTAAAGATATACTAGTACTTGTAGGTAAAACCCCAAAACATTACCTTACATAAAAAGTTCCTAAAGACCATTAATCTCTTTTTATTTGGTTTTTGAAATCCAAAAATAAATTGGGTATAGTTGGAGCCAGACCTAATTAATTCTGAAAACAATGCCGCAAAGTGAGCAAAAAATCATAATGTAAGCAAACCCGTTTGTGAACAATGATTTATTGCAGCAAAAAATATTAACCAGACGAATTTCTGGTTCCTCTGGTTCCTCACACCCAGTGGCGGATTAACGTATAAGCACGTGCTTGGGGCCCCTGTTCTTCAGGGGCCTCAATTCTCTTCTGGCGTTTTATTTTATACCTACATTTTATCGAGATTTACCCACATGTCCGAGATTATAAGGCGCGGGCAGTTCGGGAGTGAACCCTCATACTGTTAGTGAATATGATAATTACGTTTTGATATTACCTGTTTTTGGTTTGTCTAAGTTGCTAACTTCATTATAAAAATTTCCACGTAAACACCATTTAAGTATGTTTTATTTAGCTTTCCCGAGTGCACATCCCGCCAGCGGGGCGTCGGCGATCGGCGAGGCAGGATACGCGGTCCACGGTCTCGACGGGGGTGCGCGGACGTGGCGGACGGGGAAGAGAGCGCGCCAGGTGCCTGTTCACACGCCGCGCGGAAAAAATGTTTTAAGTTTTAAATTATACTTACTACATTTTCTATTTTGATGAACTTTCATTTTATACTTTCTTCCACCTTCCAGCAATAGAGGGCCTACACAGCCTCTGTGCTTAGGGCCTCGGAAACCCTTAATCCGCCACTGCTTACATTACTCCTCATATTTTATGGTAGGACATAGACGAAATAAGAGGATGTTTTTTAAGAACGTGATACATGTTTTAGCAATGGTATTTTTTATTTATCTAAAAATATGTAATTGGGCTCTCTCACAGGCTATGTGCTGTCGAAAGGTTTGTTTACTTTATTATTTTTTGTGTACTTTGCGGCATTTCTTTGAAAATGAATTATGTCTGGCCCCAACTATAACAGTATAAATATTTGCATGATATAATATTAACTATACAGTGTGTCTACGTAAGTTGCCGTTATACGGAAAACTAGTAGCAAACATCCTACTTTTAATAGGACAATCAGACGCGATTATCTGAAAGTTGACTAATTTATAATATGTTTGACGTGATATTCGACCCGATTTCGAATCGGATATATGCGTTGTGCTTATAAAGACCTATTATCAGCCGACCTTCAGATAATCGTATCCGATAAAAGTAAAATTTGTGCAGCTGGCCTTATTTTTAATTTTAACAAATGGTCCAAAATCTAAAAGGCAATAATCATAATATATTAAATTGCTCAACAATCGCGAAACAAAGTTTTCACATTTTGTATATGTTTTTAATACAAGAAAAATACAGGTACGGCAACTCTTAAGCAAAATATCTGTAGGTTAAAAAATCTAATACTTGATAATTTTAACTTTTTAGTTCAGAGATAGTTTTCTTATAGGTTAATTTAAAAAAAGATACTTTTATTTAAAAAAGGTAATTATACAGGGTGTCCAGTAACTTAACCGACACGAGGCGCGCTTGTGGCTGCTTCGGTTGTATCGGCAAGCGTCGATCTCCGGAGTTAAGCAGTGAAATCGCGCCCATAATTTGATGGGTGTCCGGCAACGGCGGTGTTTTGGGCAACGGCACACGGTGTTCTGCTCGGGGATGCGGACCGAGCAACAACCATCCAAGTTATGGAATGAATGGTGTGTGAATGAGAAGGAGTAGGGGTCAAGGTACAATAAGCCTTCAGGCTGCAGTGCACCACCTAGGGGGCGGTCGTCGGACCTGGATGGGATGACCCCGAAAGGGTGAAAAAAACTTAACCGACAAAGTTTAAGGGGTGATTCTACAATAAAAATTAGAAAAAAACTTTATACAGACTGTTTACAGATGGGGTTAACAAGAGAAAAAATGGGCCAAAAGTATTATTTTTCGAAAAAAGTGATTTTTATAAAAAAATTTTACTAGTAATAAAAAATAGGATTTACGCAGAGAAAATATTAATTTTGTTTACAGGGCTCAAAAAACTTAAAAAACATGTTTTTTTCCAAAAGAAAACTACCGTTATTTTTTATTTTTGGGCAAAATATTATAGGAAAAATTTATTTAGAATATTGTTTGTAATCGATAAAAACAATATTATTAAATTTTATGTAACTTCATAGTTTGGCAAAAACGCCTTTATCACATTTGTTTACAGCTGAAAAATTGTCTTGTAAAGGAATTTGGAGAAAGTAGATGTTTGAAAAGTAAATTATAAGAGGTTTGAGTTTTTAGGTCATTTTAATATAAACATCAAAAATTTAAATAACTCCAAAATCAATTTCATAAAACTTTTTAATACCTCTGTAATATTACCAAAGTCATTTAAAATGCTATTCTAAATAAATTTTCTAAATGATATTTTGCCTAAAAATAAAAAATAAAGGTAGTTTACTCTTGGGGAAAAATCAGGATTTTTTAGTTTTTGCGAACCCTGTATATAAAATTAACATTATCTTTTAGCAAATCCCATTTTTTTTACAAGCAAAATAAAAAAAAATACTTATTTTCGAAAAATTAAATTTTTGGTCCATTTGTCCTCTTGTTAACCCCATCCGTGAACAGTCTGTATAAATATATGTCCTAAAAGTCTTAGTTTTTAAACTACAGGGGGTTAAAGTTTTTGGAAAAATATTGTTTTTAACTTTTATGCTAATTTGGATATATTTAAAATATGTAGGAGGTGCCTCCTATACATCAAAAGACATTGTTTGGCATTCAACAAAAAAAAATTACCGTTGTCGTCCATAAGGGGTTTAGGGTATTTCTTTTAAAAAATGGTGCCACTACATTTTTTTTAAATAAAAATATGTATAAATTTAAATTTAGTTTGGAAAACAAATAATCTTTTGATCTTTTTATTTGATGTACGGCATTTGCGTTGATAAATAAAAAATATTTCTCGATTTGGTCTGTCCTCTATCCCTATCTAATTAAAAAATAAATAAATAATAATAAGTAGGTGATTTCTTACTGCAGAATTTAATAAAAGCGATACGAAATGACCATGCCAAAAAACGGTTTTTATTATTTATTTACGCAAAAAGCCAAAACCGTAAATCAAAAAAAATCATGGAATCAAATTTGTTCCAAACTAAATGGAAATGTAAAAAATATATATTTTTATTCTAATACAATGCAGTGGCGTACCATTTTTTTCTTAAACAATATTAACCCCAAACCCCTCATGGACGACACTGTTAATTTTTTTCTTGTATGCCAAAATAATTATTTTCTTATGCGAAGGGGACGTCGCCCAAATTTTTTAAAAATATCTGAATTGGTACAAAAGTTATTATAAAACAAAAACAATATATTTTTTATCACTTTAAATTCCCTGTAGTTTAAAAACTAAAACGTGTAGGAAATATGTTCATATAAAGTTTTTTTCCCCAATATTCATTGTAGTAGAAAAGTTTGTCAATTAAGTTACTGGACACCCTGTATAACAATTTAACATTTTCATTATTTACCCGGTATTTAGTTGCAACCTTTGACCACTTAACTCTTAACGTGCTAGACCCTGTATATCACAATAAACAACCGTATTTTTAGAAAGCTGCAGGAACAATACCAACCGGCGGATATATTTAATTTCTCGGATAAGTTTAGAAGACACTTAACTAGAAGAAAAGTTAAGATATACTACGGTTAGAAATTGGAAATATACCGCGAAAAGTATGGTGGGGTAAAGCAAAGAATACTCTGTTTTCCTGATCTATTTATAGATAATTAAGTACTTTTTAATAGCTAAAGGGTGTGAAAAAGGCAAGGAAATTAGATCATTACGTGTTTATTGATTAGTCTAAGAGACACAACTGTGTCAAATGAATGAAACATAAATAAACATGTTTACTTGAATGCACTGGTATTAATAATAATATTTGTTTCGTGACGGGAAAAAATTTTGTCATTGTATCTCTGTCAACAGGTACTAATATGTGACTTTTTATAAAATTTGCTTACTTTACTTAACTTACTTTTTCCCGTGGGAAGAAGTGAGTACTTTTTCCCGGACAGACATACACGTAAGTAAAGGTAAATATTTTATTTTAGAATAATTTCTTATACAGAACTTACATTTCCCTTATACAGGGTGATTCAAAAATCGATCACGAAAGTTAAAGGGATGATTCTACTTGACAAAATAAGGGTAGAGCTTTTAATAATTTTTTTCAAAATGTCATTCGTTTTTGAGCTACAAGCCGTCAAAGTTCAATTTTTATTTTGGTTTTTCGCCATATTGCATTTATTTTTTAACTAATCTAGTTGATATTTGGCACACAAAACGTTTTTTTTTTTTTAATTTTTAACACCCTTTAGTTCAAAAACTAAGACGTTTAGGACATATGTTTATATGAAGTTTTTTTCTTATTTTCTGTTGTAAAATCGCCCCATAAAGTTTGTCGGTTGAGTTACTGGACACCCTGTATGTATGTAGGTAATTTGATTAAAATTGATGAGAACTTTGATGTCTATTGGTGCCTAAACGGTAAAGTTTATCGACTTAAATAAAAAGTACCTTATTTTTTAAGTTTTGAATTGTCTATAAAATGATGCCCCCAGCTTTGCGATATCTGTCAAAATAAAAGTTATGATGTAAATAAATTTTAAAGTTTAGGTAAAGTGCCCTCTCTGGTGGTATTTAAAAAGTACTTTTGTTTTAAAATTTTAGAATCCGCAAAACTCGATTTGTGTGCCAAATATCAACTGGATTGGTTAAAAATAAATGCAATATGGAGAAAAACCAAAATAAAAAATTGAACTTTGACGGCTTGTAACTCGAAAACGAATGACATTGTGAAAAAAATTATATGACCACCCTTATTTTGTCAAGTAGAATTCTTTATAATATTTTAAATAACTACTAAACGATTTCTTTTACTTTTAACCTTTTAATTTTAATACGTCTAATTTACAAAATTACATTGACTGACACAAAATAATTTCCCTTAAGGGTTTCATAGTAATGCAAGGTTTAATTGTTTTTCAGTGTTTACAATATACCGGCCGACCAGTTTAAAACTTTAAATTTTACATGATTAATTTTTTGACTTTAATATTATGCTTTTTAATAAGGCGTCGTTTTTCCCAACACAGAAAAATAGTGTATTATACACGGGAAATTTTTAGATTTTAGCTCTCGGTTTATTGTCTCAACAAAACCTCGAGCTAAAAATCTAGAACTTTTTTCCCTTGTAAAACAAATAAACATTTATCCATCACGAAAACATTTTATTTTTTTACCAGGGTATTTAACTGACAAGTGCATTCTTATACAGGCGAGGCATTATTATGTTTTTGTTTTTATGAAAATAAGTTTTTTATAAACATATGTCCGGACTATAGATAACCTACATTTAAATCCGCCAAGAGAGAGTAATAAATCATTTAATTTTATGGCAATTCGCTTTCTGTGTTAGTCCGAGTATAAATATTTTTCTTCAATTCTACCTGTAATGTACTGATAAGGCATTATAATTTTAGGCCGGCAGACTCCGTTCTAATATTCGTCAACCTCTTGGGTTAAATACAAAGGAATAACAGATGTTTACCTGTATTTACGTGGGAATAATGTGATAAAAACCTTGACAGTGGCGGTGCGCTTGAGTTTATTTTTGGGAACTTACCCTTTTTAAACAGTTTAGGTAAAATGAAAATCTTGTTTCTTTTATATGTGTAAAAAATTATTTTAAAATTTATAGTATATCAATATTGTACAGTTGGTATAATTATAGTTAATAATAACCATTTTAATAATACACATTAAAAATGCATAGTCAAAAAATAATTATTTAAAATATAATCTATACCTAATTAAATATGCTACATAATCTACATCTAGTTATTCACATTCTTCCATATCTGACATACTATCACTACTTGAGTCATATATGAGTCTACTTGTATAATAATTAGAGGTTCAACAGTTGTATCTACTATTATATCCAAAGACCACATTTTATTTTCTACTTCTAATACATGTTCGACACATTTTTTCCAGTTTTCTGGGAAGCATTAGATATGGCAATTTGAAATAGTTGTTTTTATATCTACTAGTTTAAACGTAGTATTATTTCTGGCTACTTCACCTTTCACTTGTGCCCATCGCTTTTTTGGTGGAATTATACCTCCCTCTTTTCTTGTTTAAAAATTCTGTAAATTGTCGCTTTTTCCACCCCAGTCATCAACGCACATTTTTGAACACAATCGTCCACACTTAAATTAGAGTTTTGATCATTTCTAATACAGGGTGCGGCAGAATGGACTCCCACATTTCATCAGGCTAGAACATCGGTAATGGGAGTTGGACATTGGTGGGGATGGTCACATTCGCTTGGGCGATTGATAAGGTTTGTTACTAGGCGCTATGTCTTGGTCTGGTGACCAACGTGGATTTGTTATTGAGCTATTATTCAAAAATGACGAATGTGTCACCGCGTCGAAAAGAGTATTTTGTACGCGCTTCCTGCCTCCGAATGCCTCTGTTCCAGACCGGAAAACAATTTTTAAAATGGGTTGCTAACTTAAGGGCAACTGGTTCTTGACTTTCCTAAATCAAGACAGCGATCCGAGATGAAACTGCTGCTATTCCTCAAGACATGGTGATAAAAGTGATGCGGAACTTCTAGGAACGCCTTCGCATGTGTGTCGCTGCTAACGGCCGTCACTTACACGATATAATTTTGAAAACATAGTTAAAAAAAACCTTAAAGTGTGCTATTTTGAAAATAATAAAAGTTTAGCTTCATATTTTATAGTAGACTTTTTATTTGCTACCCAAAGTGGGAGTCCATTCTGCCGCACCCTGTATAATCGAATCCGTTTTTAACAGTCTGCTTTTCAGTTAAAAATGGCCGAGACATGCGCGTTTCTGCGGAGAAGCCATTTTTACAATACTGTAATACTTTGAACAATACTCTAACAATTTTAACCACTCAGTTGCACATACGGAAAGATACTAAAATATATATAAAATTTATAATCTTTATTTAACGCAATTCGTGTATTTCTACCTGTTCTTTGCACAGAGACTGGTGCCTATGGTTTACAACCTTCTAACCGTCCCGAGACATTTTTATTACTATCTCTTGCAAAAAAATAGATAAAATATTTATCCCATTTTACTTTTACAGCAAAATAACAAAAACCACAAACAAATGATCACTTTTATCTCTTAAAATACAAATAACTATTAAAATTTTATATGTAGAACCGTTTATTACCTCTTTCAGACATTGTAAACAACAAAGTTCTAAGATAAATGAAGATATTTTTTGGATATTTTTGTAACGAGCTTTAATCTTGTAAACAAAACTTGGTATTAAACCGTCAAATTAGACGCTTTAAAATTAGAAAACTCTTTTACATCTTTCAACCAATCGTTCTAGCTTTCAGTTTGTTTTTATAAATCCACGTCTGATTAATAACTTATTCTTATATAAGCTAATTTTAAAACAATGTGTTTATTATAGATGATTTGTTAATTTTTATAGGTGTCAAAACCAAGCTTTTTACTTATATGCTAAGATGTGTACCTTTTATAAGTTTCTATTTAAATTGGTGATGTATTTTACAGGCTTTCAAAAATGTGGTAATCTTCTCCAGGAAACCTGCGGCAACTCCAGCTGACGACGGTTGGTATACGGGGTTTTGTAGGGGCGCTGATCACGAATCTAAGATTTTTTGGCGGAAACGTTTCGTTCTTAAGATATTCATCACCAGACTTGAATTTTACGCTAATCCTATTTTTACAATATTCCCCCATCTTTTTGCACACAATTCTTGATTTAAAGCTAAAGTGGCACACAATATTTGATTTTTACCGTTTAAAACCCCATTTTTTACGTATTTTACATTATTTTTGCATTAAATTGCATAGCTATACTTTGCATCATTTCAATCCCAGTGTGCCATAAAGCCCTATGTGTATGTGAATCGGTCATTTGAGAAACAGCACATGTCAGTTTTAAACCATTTTACAGAAAATGAAAAAACTGAAAATCTAAAAGGATAGTGGACAAAATTATTTTTAAATAATTAGCATTTAAAACCCGCCTGATTACTGGTAAAATACAATAATATTAAAACTTTAAAGAAAAATAAGTAAAAAATATGGGTATTTGAAAATAAGCGACATGTGATGTTTCTGAAATAAACATGAAAACTCAGCAAATAAGGTTATATTTATATTGAATAATACATGGAAAAACGTTACGAAAAAAAACAACAATACTAAGGCTCTTCATTTTCAGTTCTTGGCAAATTTACTCATATTATCTCGGTATAGCAGTCGTGGTGTTTTTTTGGAATGTATAAAAAAAGTCGCTTTATGCCATTAAGTTTTTTTGAATTTATAGGAACGTATCCTTATGGATAAGCTGGTTGTTAAACAAGGGTAGAAAATTGTAATAAGTTGGAAGTGGCAAGTCTAAATTCATAACATAATCGTTCGTAACACCATCTATAAAATTAACCGCCTTAAAGGTTCATTTGAAGAATATTTAAAATGCATAAAGTTCAAAATTTTTAATGTACATTTTTGGGCCCTTGGCACACCTCTACCAAGAGATTTAATGGACAAAATGTTTTTTTATATAGAACTTCTGCCACCAACTTTTAAAATCAGCAATATCTTTAGTTTTTGCAGTTTTTATAACATACTGCAGCACCTTTATAATTAATATATTCTTCACCTTTTAGTCTAGCATTTTTTATTATTTCACACTTGTATAACTTAGTTTTTTCCTTATTCTGTGCAAAATTTATCGAAGCATTATCACTTCCACTACTTGTAGACGCCATGTTGTACAATAACAAACAACAAAACAAAAAACTGCCTACATATAATGCTTCGAGAAAGAGCACATGTCACCGACTTGTGTCGTTACTAAACGGAATCAAATATTAATAGGAGAATAAAATCGTGCAATATTATCAGACAAGTGATGTTTTTGTATGATCTCGATGTATTTACCCTTAAATATGGAATTAACAGTATAATATCAAAATGGCCGAAAATAAGACATGTGCTGTTTCTCAAATGACCGATTCATGTATGGTTGCCACGCAATTTAATTCAAAAATAATGTAAAAAACGTAGAAAAACACTTTAGCTTTAAATCAAGAATTGTGTGCAAAAAGAAGGGGGAATATATTGACAATAAGCTTAGTCTCAAATTTGAACTTTGATGATGAATGAAAATATTTACCCTGAACCCTTTATGGTCGACACTGGTAATTTTTTTTTGCATGCCAAAAATGTCTTTGGTGCAAAGGGCGCGTCTCTGAAATTTTTGTAAAAATATATGAATGGGTATAAAAGTTATTATAAAAAAATAATATTTAAAAAAAATGTAACTAAGACACCTTAAATTTAACTATTTTGAATAATGTTTAGCTTTGTTATTGAATTTTTTTGTAATTATGTAGGTATGCAGCAAATTTTCATTGTCAAATAATAATCTTAAGCCGCGTAGAGACCCGTTTTATCTTTTGGAGCATTTAAGAACCACTACTTAGTGTCTTTGGAATCATAAATTAGATAGTTAGATTTGAAGATGATTGCGATATGATTCGGGATCTTCTTCTGCTAGTTCTCTTAGTAACATATTTGAAGCTCCCGGGACCTTTCTTCCTGAAATCCATGGTCGCACCCACCAGCAACGACCTTTTTGCTTTGCTTCTTTTTTGTTTATTCTTTAATCAAATCATCACATATCATATGAATTCCAAGGCGCAAAACTTCTTTAGACGGCATTTTTTAGGAAAATAACGAATGAATATGTATTTTTAAGTAACTTTGTTTTTGTTGTGTAAACGTGGAATGAAATATAATAAGTGAAACGTCTGATACCGCCTTAATGCAACGTAAGATGCAATGCAACAAAGGGTTGTAATGTCATTGCTGCAAGCTTCTCAAATAGGCCTATCCGCATTCGAAACGAACTTGTAGACCAACGAAGTTGTCGGAGTTTTCTTATTTTAATACAGGGTGGGCCATAACCGTATGGAGTAAGCTCTCTAATATATATATATATATATATATATATATATATATATATATATATATATATATATATATATATATATATATATATATATATATATATATATATATATATATATATATATATATATAATGAAAATTGTAATGACCTAAAAATTGGATTTTTTAAGTTACGTCTCTCACGTTGCTGACATTTTTAATTCGGAATTGCATATTTTTAAAAACTTGGCGACAAGTTGCTTGCGGAATAGCGTTTATTTCCCGAGCAATGTTTTGTTTAAGCTGGTCCAACGTGGTTAGATTATTTTCATAGACCCTTAATTTTAGCTAAGTCCGCAAAAAATAATCATTTGGAGTAAGATCCAGGCTCCAGGGGGCCGCTGAATAGCCACCCCTTTGTGAGATGAGTCCAGGAAACATTTCTTTTAACAAATCTATGGATACTGTGGTGAAAATATGGCCCATCTTGTTTAAACTGTGGTCGTTGCATTTTATGTCCTTCAAATTTTAAAGAGCTGGGACCAAGAACCCTGTAACATCTTATAATAGTTATCTGCTCTCACCGTAACGGCAACTCCTCTTTTATTTTCGAAAAATATTGAGCCAATAATTCTCCTTTGCCCGCTGATTATTGTAGTCCACACAAAAAGCTTAGGAAGAATAGAAGAGGACGTTGATGTTTCTGTCGAGGGCTTCTCCGCCCGACCAAAAATTGTCAATGAACACCATTCCGCGAGCAACTTGTTACGTCAAAGGTACTAAAGAAAATCATGCAACACAGCTGATCATCAACAATGACAAAAGGACATCATTTAAGAAATAGTATAATTTTAGGTCATAATGCAGAATTTTGTTTATTTTTAGTTTAAAAGAATATTAAATAAAATATGTGTAAGTTTTGTAATGTTTGTTTTATTGGATAAGAACATTTTAAAAGCGCAAATTCGGTACCCTTTGAAAATAATACAAAAAACATAAAAAAGGCCGCCTGCAATCGGACTATTTTATACAAAGGCGCCGCTATCCTTTACAGCGACGCGCCGATACACTATGGGATAGAAATCCATTATTTTGGCCAAAAGCAACTTTGAAATTTTAATGGCTCATGCTGTGTATTTCAAAGTAGATACTCCAAACTACATGTACGCGAAATTATAAAAGGATATGACGACTTCTACTGGGGTAATAAGAAACTTGAAAATGTATTTTAAGTAAACATAAATATATAACATTTAATCTACTTAGTTTATTATTAGCCTTGTTTACTAAAAAAGTAAAATAGTTTAAATAATAAGAGCTATTGTTGTGTTTCCAATGCAGTCTTGCGAAGTCTCGCTACTTTTGTCAAAGATTTTTTTACCTTTGTCTTTATCAGTTTTTGTACTTACAATTGCCTTCCTACTTTTTGCTACTTCTGAGTGTAAGAACAGATACAAGATTTTTTTAATTTACAAGGTTTTCCATTTTAAAATTTAATATGTTTTGTCCTACACTGTATATCCTAAAAGATAAAAGCATTCTGATGAAAGATATGGATTCCACAGAATCTACCCAACAAAACAGTGTTTTTATTTATTTTATACGTTAAAAAATAAAAAAGTTGGAAAGATGTATCTCTATTACGCTTCTAAGAATAATTTAAAATTATTTTTAAGATTTGGATGGTCATATTTCCGAAACTAATTGAGATAGACACATCAAATGTAGAATTTTTTAAAGCATTTTAAAGATTTTTTGGTGGTGATATAATATTCAGGGTATTCCATTTAAAAAAATCATACCTATTCTCGTACCCTGTATATCATATGAGATAATAATCATCGGATTACTGATTAGAATACTACCGAATTAACCAAACAAGCTGACATTTTAGTTTATTTTGTACCATAAAAAAATAATGTTAAGGGGGTGTAAATTTATAATAACATATAATAAGTTTTAGGTTTCAAAAAGCATTTGTAATAATTTATAATATTTTTCCAGTAAAAAGCACCATATTTTAAGTTAGATTGGTAAGTTTCAGAATTTTGACCAAAAAATTAATTTCTATCCCATAGTGCGATGACCAGCTGCATCAACCGGCATATCATAAAAGAAATATAGCAGTAAGGCGGCCGCGAAGACAAGCATGCCGATTTATTTGTTTTAAACTTTTTGTGATTTTTTTCTTATCAAAGAGCACCGAATTTACCAAAAACCCAAAGATCTTTTTTTCTGTCGGCAGCACGTTAATCAGCGAAAAATATTTACAACTTTACTATTTAAACCGACTTTGTATCTCAATACTAAAGAAGTTAGCAAATAGTGCCGGCTTAAGATTGATCACCCCGTATAGCCAGATTTACGCGTTATAGTTAAATACAAAAATGTGGGTTTACCATGAATATAAAATCTTGTAAAAACTAACACATTTTAAAATTAGGTTTACACAATCAGGTAAACTTTATGACTGGCCTCAAATTTATGATTTCTTTGTTTATTTTTAAAGTCATTGGCGCGAGTAATGTTTAAATTTTGCAAAATTTGGTGCATCAATTAGCATATACACATTAACCAGGGATGGCGAAACTTTTCGTATGAACGTGCTATTTTTGTACAAAAACTTTTAGGAAGAAATAATTTTAAAAAGCAAACAAAAAGGTCATCATGTAGATGGAATACCAGCAATCGTTTTAAAAAATGTGCTCCTGAACTTGCACCTATTTTAACCAGGCTCTTTCAATTTCTACGGGGTATTTTCCAGACAGCTGGAGAGCTGCACGTGTCCAGCCTATTCTCAAGAAAGGATCTAAATCTCTTCCATCCAACTATAGACCTATTTCACTCCTCTCAATGCTTTGTAAAGTAATGGAGAAATCCAATAACTCGCAAATTCTTAGGTATTTAGAAAAACATAAAATTTTGCATGACAGGCAATACGGATTTCGTCACAAAGAGATCTACAGCAGATCTTCTTTCCTTCGTTTCACACAACTGGAACAAGTCTCTTGAGTTTCTAGGTGAGTCCCAGATCGTTGCTCTTGATATATCTAAAGCTTTCGACCAAGTCTGGCATGACGCACTTCTTAATAAACTTCCCTCCTATGGTCTTCCAACTAAACTCTGCTCTTGGCTCTCCAGTTATCTTTCTAATCGACGTATATCAGTCATTGTTGATGGCCACTCTTCAAGCTTTCACGAAATTAATGCTGGAGTGCCTCAGGGTTCAGTACTAGCACCAACTTTGTTTCTTCTTCACATCAACGACCTTCTTTCTTCCACAACCAATCCCATTCATAGTTATGCTGACGATAGTACCCTTCACTCCACTTTTCAGGTTCCCAAGCCAATCTCTCAACCCGACTTGGAAGGCAAACGCAGGGCGATGCAGATATCTCTTTCACAGGATCTCAATTTGATATTGGATTGGGGCGCCAAAAATCTCGTTCAATTTAATGCATCCAAAACACAATCATGTTCCTTGTCGCGAAAAAAATCATCAAACACTCACCCTTTGCTTATGAGTGGCCAGGTTTTGCAGAGCGGGGACACATTTAACCTTGTGGGCGTCACATTTGAAAATAACCTTAACTGGCATAAACACATTGTATCTATAGCCACCGCGGCGTCAAAAAAGCTTGGATTTCTTTTCCGAGCCAAAAGTATTTTTCCCCTTCAATTTATACACTTTGTATGTGTCCCAAATTCGACCCTCTCTGGAATATTGTTCTCATGTCTGGGGAATGGCATCCCCTACAACCCTCAGCATTCTTGATGCCATTCAAAGAAGGGCTGTTCGTCTTATTAATGATCCTTTACTTACTCAAAGACTTCCTTCTCTTGCCCATCGTCGAGCTGTGGGAGATCTATCGCTCTTCTATAGATACTTTTACGGCTTCTGCTCCGACGAATTATCCAGTATAGTCCCTCCTCTTGCAGCTCCCAACAGAGAAACTCGTGGTGCCGCACGTATGCATCCCTATACGGTCCAATTGGACAGGCCCCGAACTTCCCATTTCGTTCGTTCTTTTATCCCTAGAGTTTCTAGACTGTGGAACCTACTGCCAGCGGAGGTCTTTCCTTCCCCCAAATCTTCAAGTTTTTAAGTCCCGTGTTAACAAACTTCCTCTTACCCTGCTTAAGACACCCACGGTACGTTAGTATTTAGGCTTTCAGCCTTCGTGGATTGATTTCTTTGAAACTTTGCACACGTATTAAGGACCCATGACAATGCAATAATCTGCAAACGAGTATCCCGTTATCCTGCTTTGGATCGCCAGGAAAAGAAAATCCATTACATTATTATTATAACCACTGCTTGATACCACCAAGTGTCATCTGTCACCTGTACGTCCCAGTGGTACCAACCACCGGCCATTTCAGAGTTCGATCTGAATCGATTTTACTCAAATTTTATATTAGGTTATTTTCAGAAAGTCCATCTGAAAAACTTTGCTACTCTTGACAAAATGGCGAAAAGAGAATTTTAAGTGAATAAACTAGAGCATTTATTTTTAAAAAATTAATTGATATAACAGACTAAAAAATGAAAAATAATTAATAGTTTAAAAAAACTAAAAAAACACGCTTTTATATGCAACCAGACTAAAAATTAGAAAATAATTTTTCATTAAAAAAAAAATATTGTAACTTCATAGTAAAAAGCGTGGGGTGCATTTTACTATTTTTTCATAACTTTTCCATCATAGATATTGGCAAATATAATAATTATAACATTTAATATATTAAGCACCCCACGCTTTTACTATGAAGTTACAATATTTTTAATGAAAAATTATTTTCTAATTTTAGTTCAGGTTGCATATAAAGCGTGTTTTTTAGTTTTTAAACTGTTGTACCGGGGGCTAAGTCTTTCCAGGATAAATTGTCAAACAGTACTGAACACAAATACCATAACAGTTACAAATTTGGACCCTCTTATCTATCCAAAAATACCTACGAGAAAAAGTACCTCTAAATGAATCACCCCTTATTTTAAACTTGATAAAAAAAGACCTAGGCGTAAAATTGAATAGTTGCAATAACTCAAAATTTTAAAAACCAAAAATAAAGCTCATCATGTATTTAAAACTTGGAAAAGAAGACATAGGCGTGCCATTGAATAGTTCCAGTGACTCCAAATTTTAAAGAGCAAAAAGAAAATTGAAATTAAAAAAAGGTCTTCAAATTCAAACTTTCATCCTTATAAACATACCCGCGTACCCTAATTTTACGTTGTTTGCCATTTTGGGCACGCGTGCCAATGGTTCGCCATCCCTGACATCAGTGGCGTTGCGTGATCAAAATCAGGCGTAGGCGAAGTTTGTGCCCGCGAGGGTCCTTTGGCTGTCTATGATCATGACGAAAAACGATTAAGGAGCAAAAAAGGTCCTCACCTTTCTTGCAAGCCCCTCCTTTAGACATGGGCAAGGTAATCTGCAAGGCCCCTTTTATCCTCTGGATCAAAAATTTGAGGAGTAAAAAAAGGTCCTTCCCATTTCTCTCTAAAGTCGGTCTATATAGGGTCGCGACATTCGGCCATATTGCTTTGACGTGTTTTGACGTCACATCTCCCATTTTTCGGCCATGTTGTGCAGTGCCGGAGATATACAGTTTATTGTATTATTAGATCAACCGTTTACACAACAGTTTTTAATTATTATTAAGTTGTGAATTCTTTTACTTTAAATAAAAAAACATTTGAAATTACATTTTTCAACAAATATCCCTTCCAAAATAATGCAAAATGAAATGCGCAAATTCTAGACGCCACTGGATTGATTATCAGCTTTGATTTTACCCAGTCTTGCCAACTTTTCTCCGTGGAGTGCCCTTACTTGCGTTCCCGACCTCGAACCGCCTAAAAGTTGAGGATATGTCGCAACCTTATAAATATAAACTAACCTTGATTTCTCTCTACTTTTTACACGTACTACAGTTTTGCGGAGCACCTGATGTACAATTTCGGGCCTCCAAGACCATCCGCATCTTTCATTTCGATATTTTTCCTATATCACATTTCATACCTTCACCTTGCCGCAAGGCCACCTCAGGCGCGAGGCCGTAGGCGACCGCCTACACCGCCTACGCCTAACTACGCAGCTAGGCTACTGCCTGACATCAACTGTTTCCGGAATATACAGGGTAATTATGAATTTACAACACAGGGATGTTTATGCAGTAATGTCAAAATTTTATTGATATTAATTTAATGGTTTATATATATATTATTTATACAGTTGATATTTTCCTTTTAGCATTGTATAAAATGCAAGAAAATAACAAAAATTTTTAGATAAAATTATCTCCGAAAATGATTTGTTTCCAAGATCCACGGTGTTCAAATTTTAAGAAAAAAACTTTTTTGTCATAACTTTTCTACCACTCCAGATATTATTACAAAATTTAGAACAGTTCTTTTGACCATTTTTTTCTGTAAAAGTTAAAAAAAAATTGGTTGTCTGCAAAGTCGATTTACTGACGATAGTTGAACGTGACAACGTCGTAAGAAAATACTGATCAAATGGTTGCATTTTTCAAAAGAAAATTAAAGAATTTAAACCACATTCACTTTTCACTGCACTTTCTACTTGAGGAAAACATGTAAATGTATTATTTTATAGCAGCTGTCCACGCGGACCGCTCAAAGTAGGAGAGAAACAGATGTCGAACGCTGCCAAACGCGGAGGCCGATTGTGCCTCTTCCGCGCTCTCGCTTGCACTTTAAGCTTTAAATGGAACGCCGCATGAGTCATGTTTTTGTGCGTGCAGCCGGCTCCATCGAATTATAAGACGTTATCACGTCGAAATACCAATGGCGTTCGTACAAGATTTGTATTTTTTTTTCAAGAGAAAAATAGTGTGCAGAGTTGGATCGTATTCGAATACTCAGTATTCTGAATAGTATTCAGAATACATTTTGCCGGTATTCAAATACATTTGTCTGTTTGTTATTCGGAATTCGGCAGAATACTTTTTAGTTAGTTTTCGGGATTCTGTATTTGAATACTTGAGAAGTATTCGATGAATTTTTTTGAGTATTTGAATACCGGCGTTTCGAATATTCAAATATTGTATGATTAGTATACCAAAACTGTCATGATTAGAATAACCAGAGGGAAGCAAAATACGAAAAAATGAGGTAAGGATCTTTTTTTTCTCTTCAAATTTTTGAATTATGGGTTTCTTTTTGGTTAAGTTTTGTTTAGTAGTATTCGAATCTTTTAGTTTCCAGTTTTTTTTTTTCACCCTTTTGGGGTCATCCCACCCAGGTCCGACGACCGCCCCCTAGGTGGTGCACTGCAGCCTGAAGGCTTATTGTACCTTGACCCCTACTCCTTCTCCTTCACACACCATCCATTCCATAACTTGGATGGTTGTTGCTCGGTCCGCATCCCCGAGCAGAACACCGTGTGCCGTTGCCCAAAACACCGCCGTTGCCGGACACCCATCCAAATTATGGGCGGGCATTTCACTGCTTAACTCCGGAGATCGACGCTTGCCGATACAACAGAAGCAGCCACAAGCGCGCCTCGTTTCCAGTAGTCGATTACCCATTCCGGGTATTCATGAATACCGAGTATTCGAATACTTTTTTTCCAAGTATTCAAATATTCGGTATTCGAATACTTTTTTTCCGGTATTCGTATTCGAATACCCATTTTCAGTATTCGGCCCAACTCTGATAGTGTGCTACTGCTTTTTCTTTAAATCAATATTATTTTTAAAATAATCATTTACCTTGGAGTTAGTTTTGGTCTTTTGATACTTTTTCGTGAGACGAACGGTTTCCGATTAAAAAAATAAAACCCATTTTAATGCATGGCAAAAACACTTAAATCTGATATGATATTTTGTATGTAAAATTCGTTTTTGGCTTTTATTAAGAATTATAACTGCTGATTTTTTTATTAAGTTTAAATTGCAGTTATGTAAGTTTTTGACCTATTCAACATTACATCCGAACAAAATATTAAAATTGTATAAATTCTCAAGAAACCCGGTATGATCCATGCTTCGCCACTGTACCGATGTATTGTATGCATCCCCCGATGAAAAATCTTAAAGTCGTGATGCCCAAAAGCTTATTTTTATACTGTATAATTTAAAAATAATGGAATTTATTTAAATTAATTATTCCATATTAATGAATGAATACATTAAAAATAGAAAAAATAGATAAATAGTATTTATTAGAACCAAAATTGTTAAAACCTAATTTACATTCATTTTCCAGTAAACAATTGAATTATTGACAGTGAATTGTATGGAAATTTTTTTAAACTCCGTGGTTATTGATCCTTGATCGCATAACGCTTTCAAAAATATTAATTTCATTACGAAGATTAAACCAACAAACGGGCCTAAATATTTTATTTAAACTCTACTTTTTACGTACAGGGTGTCAAGTTATAAATTTACATCCCCCTTAATTTTATTATTTTTTAAATCAAACACCCTATGTATTATACAGGGTGATTCAAAAATCAATCACGAAACTTAAGGGGGTGATTCTACTTTACAAAGTAAGGGTAGAGCTTCATATATTTTTTTCAAAATGTTATTCGTTTTCGAGTTACAAGCCGTCAAAGCTTAATTTTTATTTTGGTTTTTTGCCATATTGCATTTATTTTTTAACCAATCCATTTGATATTTGGCACACAAATCGAGTTTTGCAGATTCTAAAATTTTAAGACAAAAGTACTTTTTTTAATACCACCAGAGGGCACTTTACCTAAAACTTAAAATTTATTTACATCATAACTTTTTATTTTGACAGATATCGCAAAGCTATGGGTGTTAAAAATTTAAAAAAAGTTTTTTACTATGTGATTGTGTTCAGCGACCGAAAAGAGCTCGTCAAAGTTTTATTTTTATTCTTGCTTACAGGTTGGTAAAAGCATGTTGGCTTGGTTAAAAGTATGGATTTATTTATAATTTTTTTGTTTCAGTACGCACTTTTTACGTAACATTTTTGTGTCTGAATCAATACTATCAGCCAGATATCTTGCGATTTTAACCGGTTTGATGGTTAACTTAACGCAGCAGAATTACTCGTCATTGCGCATCGCAGGTTCTTTTTTCGGCTTGCTATTGGCTGTTACAAAGCTCTTGACTTTCAACATGTTCAATATGGCTGATGTTGTGATGACCGCAGTGGCTGTTATATTTGATACGTGTTTTATTCAGTTTAATTTTACGTGTGACCTGTGTTATAAACTATAAATTGTTGAAACAACAGAATTTGATAGTATAAGGTTTCGTGTTACGTTGTTTTTTAATGAATAAAAAACAAATTAACACTTTAAAAATTAAAAAGAACTTTTAATATTTAACACACTGTAGTTCAAAAACAGACGTTTGGGATATATGTAAGTTTTTTTCTTATTTTCTGTTGTAGAATCGCCCCGTAAAGTTTTTCGGTTGAGTTACTGGACACCCTGTATGTATGTAGATAATTTGATTAAAATTAATGAAAACTTTGATGTCTATTGTGCCTAAACGGTGAGGTTTATCGACTTTAATAAAGAGTACCTTATTTTTTAGGTTTTTGATTGTCTATAAAATGGCGCCCCCAGCTTTGCGATATCTGTCAAAATAAAAAGTTAGGATGTAAATAAATTTTAAGTTTTAGGTAAAGCGCCCTCTGGCAAGTACTTTTATCTTAACATTTTAGAATCGGCAAAGCTCAATTTGTGTGCCAAATATCAACTGGATTGGTTAAAAAATAAATGCAATATGGCGAAAAAACCAAAATAAAAATTGAACTTTGACGGCTTGTAACTCGAAAACGAATGACATTTTGAAAAAAATTAAATGAAGCTCTACCTCTATTTTGTCAAGTAGAATTACCCCCTTAAGTTTCGTGATCGATTTTTGAATCACCCTGATATAACCATTAAAAAAATTTTTTAAAAGATACCAGATATGATATTTCCCCACTCAATCAGTTTCGGAAATTTAGCCATTCAAATCCAAAGAATAATAAATGTACCTCTTTAATGTAAAGTATGATTTTTAAAAAATAGTGGACTTTAAAAGTGGGAACTTTTTTGTTTTTGAAGGAGGAAAGAAGATCAATGTGTTGAATGAAGTGTTTAGAATTTAAGAAATAAAAGAATGCATAAATAGAGGTAGAACCTTTTTTTGGCTCTTCAAAAATTTTAAACTACAAATATTTTATTTCCCTGTAATAAGAACAATTGCTCTAAAAACAATAACTTGACAAACATGGTAATAACGATAATTACTATTTTATCATGACATTAAATTATGTTACAGACTCGGTAACAGGTATTAACGTCAAAGCATTTGTTTGCAAGGCCTGCTTAAAAATACCTAAAAAATAGAAAAAGTGCAGTTTTCTTTTTCACTATAATTAAAAATATGACATGTGATACATCATTGAATTTGTAATAAAAAATGGGATCAAATACAGGGTGTACCACTTTTTCGAGCCATATAAAAAATAAAGTTGATGATGGTTTTTTGAAAACGAAACGTCGGATATAAAATCTAAAAATACCATCATGTAGTAGCTAAAAAGTGCTAATAAAAAAGTGTTATTAGTTTTTATATCTCTTCAAATAAAGTCAGGAAAAATAAAATCGATATAGTCAAATTTTCGTTTTTGCCAAATATCTCAGCAGGCCATACATTTTTTTTAAGTTTTTAACGGCATGTAAATAAGCTTTAAAAAACACAACTTTTTCTAATTTAACCTAAGTTGTATCTCCAATAGGTACAGAGATTCCTATGCTTAGCATCATTATCTTGGACACACTGTATATATATATATATATATATATATATATATATATATATATATATATATATATATATATATATTTGTTATTTTGGTATGCATTTATGAGCATGCTTTTCTCAGCTTTCTATTTCTGCAAGAAAAAGAAAACTGGGGGTTTTAAATTAAAAAGTTATTTAAGTCTTAAAATATCCTTAACTGTTTCTTTTGGTTAAAAGCAAGATGCTCTATTTGATTTTATACAACTTTTTCACTTAAAATTTATTTACGTCCCTTAGTTTTTAGGATAATACTTGGACTTTACGCCTTTATGGACATACCACAGACAAGACATAGACCTAGGCGACTAAACTGTTTTGTAACTTTAAAAAATGCACGCCATAATATGTAAATGATTGTAAATTTTTCAAAATGTATATTTAATATTAGCTTATGGTAATTTTTCTTTTGTTCGAAAGGAAATAATATATAAAGGAATTTAGAATTTTCGTGCGAGCAATCGTTTTCGGTTTTTTCACCGTGCATTGCCTTCCGCAGTAAAAATCATCTTTAATTTTTAAATAATTTGTGTGGTGTTAAGTATTTTAAGAAAAATTCATTAATTCGGTGTTTTTGGGTATCTTTTAAGTACAAATTCTTATTTCTTAGTACTACAAACTAGTTTCTAAGATCATTTTTGGTAAAAGGGTCGGTTTTTGAGTTACATCATATTTACTATATTTATTTGGAAAGTCGTAGCAACTACTAAAAATTTAATTTTGGTAACTCGATAATAATGTGGGAGAAAGTAAGTAATATACCTTTACCTGGAAATAACGAGGAAGAGGTTGTTGATCTCAAAAATGATTCATCCATAAAATTTGGAAAGATACTTGCTCACCCAGATCCAGGAGAAGAAGTTGTTATATCTGGTAAGTTTGTCTCTTAGCAACTTCTGGCAAGTAATAAAGTCTTTTAAGATATACCGAATACCGAATATACAGGGTGACTTTTTTACATGTTTAGTACAGGGATCTCGAAAACCGCTGCAGCTACAGAGACAGTTAAATGGGGAAATAAGTGAAGTTTTTAGGGCTTAGTTGAAATTACTCTTTTTGTTTTCCAAAAAAATCATGGCCTACTAGATATTTTGAAAAAACTGTTTTTTTTTTTTAAATTGTCTTCCCTCTATAGCTTAGTTAATATTTGAAATAGAAATAAGTGTAAATAGAACTTTTAGATAATTATCTTCTTAATAGAAAGGTGTAATTCGATATTTGGGCTCAGTTGTACAAAGCAGTTTCTCAGTTTTACTGAACCGAGGTCAGGCCTTTGAACTTTCTTGGCTATGCCATTTTTTAAATGACCTTTTAGAAGCTCTTTAACGATGTCCGTATTACAATGACTTAGAGGGGCCTAAAAAAGTCACACCCTTCCCCTTAGAGGGGCTCCAAAAAAATTTTGAACACAAAAAAAAACTTATTAAAAGCATTGTTTTTCTTATTTCAGCATTGCTTTTTTCTTTCCTATCAAATAAAAGGGCCCCACTTTCCCAATTTAGCCGACAATTTTTCCAGTTTTCTACCACTAATTTTTGCTTTCACACATTTGGGGGTCCCTATAGCCAGGGGGCCCCGTCATTAATACGTCTGATACGTCGGTAGCTACGCCCCTGGATGTATAACGAGATATACTTAAAATAAAAAGTTTTGAGCATAACAATTTTCAAATTTGTTTGTTTTTCTAGTGGGCTGCGAAACAAGTAAACTAGTATTATTTAAGAATTTTTTTTATAGTCTTTCCAATGAATACTTTAACTCTCATTCTTGTAAGACTTAGAAACAGTAAGCTAGTATTATTTAAGAATTTTATAGTCTTTCCAACGAATACTTTAACCCACTCTTGTAGGGCTCAGTCACGTAGCAATAGTAATTTAAGATTATAATGTATAGTTGTTGTGCCGAAAGGCAACAAATTTGTTTTCAAAAGATATAGCATTGGTATATATAGGCAATATTTTCGATAATTTTTAAATACTAATGTTAAATAAAAAGTGGTTAAAAACATAATTAAAAAAAAGTTTGTTAACTTTCAGGTTTTCTTATTTATTATTATTTTTTTAAAATTAAGATTGACGTAAAACAAAAGCTAGTCTTTGGGTACATACATATACACTGCGGTCAGTGGCTTGGCCAGAGGGATGAGCGGGGGGCAAAAGGAGGCATTTAGTCCCCCAGCTCCTTTGACTAAGCGCTCCCTTTATTAACAATAATATAATAATTAAACAAAAATGTATTCTTATGTATTTGTCATACACAGGGTGATCCAAAAATCGATTACAAAAGTTAAGGTGGACTTTACAAAACAAAATATCGGCATAGCCTCATTTTTTTTTCAAAATGTTATTAGCTTTTCAGTTACAACCACTTAAATTTTAATTTTTAATGTTTTCTTTTAAAGTATTTTTAAATTTTGTATTTATGAAATAAATCATAAGAAATACAATACGATACTACCAGTAACAGCATCAAGTAAAATGACACAAAATGTCAGAGTGAACTTAAAAAAGTATCGGATAAAGAAGCTTAAGGGGTTATATACAGTTAGAAAGCCGAAAAAAGCAAATTTTTCAGAATTTTTTTTTTAACTTTTAAATTTATTAATCTTAAAATTTGTACACATTTTATGGTATCTTCTAACTGTATTTTAAGACTTAGTATTAGTAAAAATGTTTATTTGGAAAAGAGCTACAGCTAATCTTCTGGAGCTCCTCTCAAAAATAACGTTTTGCGGTGACCACTATATTTCTAAAATAGATCCCCTAAATTTAAAAACCAAAAGATTATGTTAAAGTAATTGTAAATCTAGTACTTAATTAAAGGAATAGGCAAAATATTTTTTTACAAAATGATGTTTTTCAAAAAAGATATCGATTTCGGACCAAAATTTCGGGCTTATTATCAGTTTATTAAAATCCTTAAGAAATTACTAAAAAATATATTTAAGAGGGTCGTGTTAAAATTGGGGACTAATCGGTTTAGCCGTTTTCGGGTAATATTGGTCACCGACTTTGAAAACCCCACAAAAATAATTATTCAATTTAATAATACGGTTTTTAGGAATATCCGGCACATATCCGCTTTCTAAAGATGTTCACGAGTTTCGAGATCACTTATTTAACAAAGTGGATATGGTAACAGACGATAATGAAAGATGGAATGCGGGTCATCCAGAAATCCCACAACGAACAGGAAAAATTGTCAACATTGACAAGTTTGATGCTGGTTTTTTCGGTAAGTACTCTATGAGAGCTGATTTATTTGAGAAATAACACCAAGAGATATGCTGGTGTCAAGAAAATCAGTCGCGTACATTTTTTTTATAGAAATACTTGTCCATATGCCACTTGAGACACCAGTCCCGCCATACATACAGACAGGTCCACGCTACTAGAAACATGGGCAACGAATGATGAATTTACTACTAACCCCTTTGATTGATAAACGTATCCTCATGATTAACCGTACGAGATTTCAGTTTGTAATAAAAATAATTTCACAATTTTATCCCATCGTTTTTGCGAGTTTTGTATTCATTCGCTCGAGTCAGGCGAACGAAAGTCAATTCGCCTATGTCTTTTCTACGTTCCTACTACAGTGGACCTGTCTGTGCCTATCACTTACAATTAGTTTGCTTTACCAATATTTTTTATATTAAACAAAATTTGGAACACTGATTATTATTGACCAGTTTTACGTAGGAAATTCATTTTGGTAAAAAAAGATTTAAATATTATAATAATAACTGTCGAAATACATTGTATGAGTAATTCAATTATTTACGCGAAAACCGTACATCGATTAAAAAAAGTTGGGAAAACAAATTTGTGAAAGTAAACAAGAATTTTAAAAAATTGTGGGAAATGCAGTAGCGTACCAACTTCTTTATTAAATATTTACCCTAAATTGCTTACGGACGACGCTAATGAAAATTTTATTTTTTTCCATATGTCAAAATATGTCCTTTGATGCTTAGGAGACGTCTTTCAAATTTAAAAAGAAATCTAAATTGTTAAAAGAGTACATACATATGAAAAAAGATGTTTTTCTAATATTTTATTACCCTGTAGTTCCAAAAATATAACGTATATTTACATAAGGTTTTTTTTTCGTTGGAAAATCACCCCATAAAGATTGTTAGTAGAGTTTATGAACATCCTGTATTTTTACTTCAAATAATTTAGTTCTGGTTTTAATAAGCCCTAATGTTAGTGTTAAATGTAACTAAAATTAATTTATATATTTTTAAGGTATCCACCATCGTCAAGCAACCTCCATGGATCCCATGATAAGAATACTGCTTGAAAGGGTGGTAGAAGCCCTATTTGATGCCGGAATCGATCCATCCGATTGGGAAAACTCAAATACAGGTGTGTTTGAAGGTTCTTGCTTCAGTGAAAATGAGAAAACCTTTTTCTTCGACAAGCTAATACCACAAGGTTTTGCCGTAACAGGGTAAGTTAATATTACAAAATAGGATTCAGTTTAGAAATGAAGTTCAGTGGCGGCCGATACTAAAGGGCACAAGGAAACGTGCCCACCCTTCAAATAAACAAAAACAACGATTGTGTTAAATATAATTTTTTAGTTTAATTATAATTTAATAATTCGGTACCTTTTGAAAATAATACAAAAAAACATAAAAAAGGCCTCCTGCAATCGGACTATTTTATACAAAGGCGCCGCTATCCTTTACAGCGACGCGCCGATACACAATGGGATAGAAATCCATTATTTTGGCCAAAAAGCAACTTTGAAATTTTAATGGCTCATGCTGTGTATTTCAAAGTAGATACTCCAAACTACATGTACGCAAAATTATAAAAGAATATGACGACTTCTATTGGGGTTATATGAAACTTGAAAATGTATTTTAACTAAACATAAATATACAACATTTAATCTACTTAGTTTATTATTAGCCTTGTTTACTAAAAAAGTAAAAGTGTTTAAATAATAAGAGCTATTGTTGTGTTTCCGATGCAGTCTCGCGAAGTCTCGCTATTTTTGTCAAAGATTTTTTTACCTTTTTCTTTATCAGTTTTTGTACTTACAATTGCCTTCCTACTTTTTGCTACTTCTGAGTGTAAGGACAGATACAAGATTTTTTTATAATTTACAAGGTTTTCCATTTTAAAATTTAATATGTTTTGTTCTACCCTGTATATCCTAAAAGATAAAAGCATTCTGATGAAAGATATGGATTCTACAGAATCTACCCAACAAAACAGTGTTTTTTATTTATTTTATACGTTAAAAAATAAAAAAAGTAGGGAAGATGAATCTCTATTACGCTTCTAAGAATAATTTAAAATTATTTTTCAGATTTGGATGGTCATATTTCCGAAACTAATTGAGATAGACACATCAAATGTAGTATTTTTTAAAGCATTTTAAAAGATTTTTTTGGTGGTGATATAATATTCAGGGTATTCTATTTAAAAAAATCATACCTATTGTCGTACCCTGTATATCATATGAGATAATAATCATCGGATTACTGATTAGAATACTACCGAATTAACCAAACAAGCCGACATTTTAGTTTATTTTGTACAATAAAAAATAATATTGTTAAGGGGGTGTAAATTTATAATAACATATAATAAGTTTTAGGTTTCCAAAAAGCATTTGTAATTATTTATAATATTTTTCCAGTAAAAAGCACCTCATTTTAAGTTAGATTGTAAGTTTCATAATTTTGACCAAAAAAATTAATTTCTATCCCATAGTGCGATGACCAGCTGCATCAACCGGCATATCAAAAAGAAATATAGCAAAGGCGGCCGCGAAGACAAGCATGCCGATTTATTTGCTTTAAACTTTTTGTGATTTTTTTTCTTATTAAAAAGCACCGAATTTACATTTTTAAACTGTTCCTTCTATACAGGAAGTGGGCACACATTTACGTGTCTCCAGGCAGAAGTTGCAGGTCAAACGGTAATGTCCTGTAGAGTATTAGTAGCAATATTTATTGTTCATTATGATTATACGTTTAATTTTAACAAGTATAGTTAAAAGTTTGTGTTCGACTCAAAATTAATTTAGATTCTTAATCAGCGCCCAAAAACCCGTTTGCCAAAATTATTAAAATCGGCTTGGTATCCGATAAGTAAACAATTACCAAAAAATAGGCGAATAGACTTTCCTTTTAAATAGAGGGTAAGCTTTGAAAACATTTTATAATTATTTCTTTTTTGCTAGTGCCCTCCCACTGAAAAATTTTACGAGCCGCCACTGATAGAGTTGAAAACATATTATGCTAAAATAGTATCCAGCTTAAATTAAAAATTTTTACTGATTAATTTAACCATGTGCAAAACAATTTTTGAATCATTTTAAAAAATATGTAGTCACATGGCTTACTCTTGCACTTTCAAAGCAATGCTTCCATATTTATGACTTGTATGACTTTCTTAGGAGCTTTTAATATTAAATTATAAATATTTCGAAAATTATAAATTTTTAAATAGACATTATTATTCAAACTTATCCTTATTTTTAATGCTTAATTGGATAAGTTAATAAAATATAGGGGTTTCCATAAAAAAATACTTTTAGGGTTTTTGTCAATCTAATTTTTAACGATAATTTTTGACCATCCTGTATTTATTAATTTAAAGTAAAGGTTTTTGTTTAGAAAAATTTGATCTTCCCGTAACAGCTAGCAAACGTCATTTTTAATAAAAAAGTTAAAAAAGTAAAAAACGGTTGGACTTAGGTAAAGGACATTATACATAAACTATGTTTAAAATTATAGAATTTCAGAATCATCAGATATCAGAATTTAAAAAATTAATAATATATAGAGAATTCTATTTAAAATAAGGAAGTTGACATTAACTTTCAATATTATTCGAACTGCTAGAACTATCAAAATATTTTAGTTGTATGTTTCCCACTGACTTTATAATGTTACCAAATTTTTAAAAAATTTTAAAGTCTACTTTTCTGGAAATTTATCGCTGTGGTTCCTCTTGGAACACCCTGTATTATGTGAATAATATTGCTTTAATTATATTAACCGTGTAAGCGGCGCTTCATAAATAATTTATTTTTCAGGAATGAGAGATCCATGCAAGCTAATAGAGTCAGTTATTTCCTGAAACTAAAAGGACCTTCTTTCGTCTGTGATACTGCCTGCAGTAGCTCCTTGTATGCTTTGGAACATGCCTACAAAGCTATTCGAACTGGAAAATGTGATAGAGCTATTGTTTGTGGAGCTAATCTTACTTTGCATCCATTCGTATCTTTGCAGTTTGCTAGGTAACACTTACTAAGTTTAAATGACTGTTTTAATGCGCATTAGACGAATGAAAATTTGAATAAAACACATGTTACTACTTTGGAAGAAGACCGGCACAAGTCAAAAATTTTAGTTTTCATTTTTGTATAAAGCACAAAGTAAAAATGATATATTTGTATATGCAACAGTATTACAAAGGTAACTCGTATGGCCGGCGGCTAGATGGCGCTTATAACAGTCTAAAAATTTCGGAACTTGTTTGACCATTCGGCAAGACTCTTACAAGTCAAATATAAGTGGGTTATATTCCAGGCTAAAGCAGCTTATTGCTATAATTTTTTATTACCGAGATATTTCAATTACAATTTTATTGAAACTTTTAATAGACATTTTCTCAAAACTTCGATTTTTGAGTTGTCGGTCTTCTTCCAAAGTAGCGATGTGTAAACGCTCTTAAACCGCTTGAAAAGGCGTAATTCGCATTTCATTAAATGTTTTAGAATACCATGTTGAGTTTTTATAGTTTATTTGTTTTTTTTTGCTACTATTTTTATTTTCTTACCTGGTTATGATACCCAAAGGTTATCTTTAACCAGTCAATTAATTTTACAAAGGTGATGTCAAAGTCAGATCATCAGTAATTTTTAGTAGAAAATATTTCACATTTTTTAATAAATAGTTTATTATATTTTTGAGGCGCGTCCAAGGGATCAGTTCACGGCTAGCAGTTTCGTGAAGAACTTATTTTATGATTAGATTATTACAAATAATTTCGACCGAAAGATCTTAAACCTATGTTTAGGGTTTGCCACCTTCTTTGTTAGTACGTAAATTCTTTATATAACCTAAATAAAAATAAATATTTTATTTAGGTTTAAATATACCTATTTTTAATGATATGCGAATTATGAATTTTTATTTTTCCTACAAGTTTGGTTGTTGTATTTTTCGTTATAGTTTTATCTGTTTTCTTCCTTACTTTAGTTTTTTTTTTTCATTAATGTTTTAGATTGGGTGTTTTAAGCATGGATGGGACCTGCAAAGTATTTGATGCCGCTGGTAACGGATACGTTAGATCAGAAGCTATTTCAGTTGTAATTTTACAAAAAGCTAAAGAAGCGAAGAGAATTTATTCAACTATTTTACACGCAAAACCAATTGCGATGGATACAAGGTACTTTTTAATACTCCTAAGAATGGATATTTCATAAAAAGAAATGTTTACTGGTGCAAGAGCTTGAAATAGCACCTTATAAAATCTATGATTTATTTATTTTTTACTTTAACATAAAAAATATCTTTGGGTCCTAAAAGACCAAAATATCTTGATTACACAAAAAAAAGTTGCTGGTCCAAAAGACTAGACCATGGTATCTTTATGTTTTTGGGGTCGATGAATCCGAATCTGGGGTCGATATCAGGTCATGGTCAAAGTCATTTCAAGGTTAAATCATCAAAATTCATGAAAAATAGACAACAATCGTAGTATCTTTATGCTTTTGGAGTCCTATATCCAAATCCGGGGTCTTTTTACCCCATCAGATCATGGTCAAGGCAATTTCAAGGTCAAATTATCAAAATTCATTGAAGATATGTTCTATATCGGTTCGGTGGATTAATTTAATGGATGTTATTAATTTGTGTACACGCCAAAAAAAATCGACGTTCTCAAGATAAAATTAATAAAAAATAAAAAATGTAACTATTGTTTAAGTTCAAAATTTTAAAACTTTAGCTTTAGTTGTGGGATATTCAGTAACTCCGAAAACATAAAGACACCATGATTGTAGTCTATTTTCAATAAAATTTAATGTTTTAACTCTCAAATGACCCTGACATAACCTAATGGGATCAAACTGACCCCGGATTCGGATTCAGCAATTCCAAAAACATAAAAATACCACGATTGTAGTCTCTATTCGATTAATTTTTATTATCTGACCTTGAAAAGACCTTGACCCTGCCTTGATGGGGTCAAACCGACCGGATTCCTATTCAGCGACCCCAAAATCAAAAAGATACCATGGTCTGTGATTGACCTTAAAATGACGTTGAGCACCTGATAGGGTCAAACTGACCTTAGATTCGAATTCAACGACCCCAAAAGCATAAAGATACCATGTCTAGTCTTTCGGACCGGTCGTTTTTTAAAAAATTTGGAAAAAGAATAGTATAGTAGGTAGCACGCAAAAAACAAGGGCCAATTGGCAATATTTTTTATTCGCAAGTAAAGATTAAAGCTAACAAAGTATACAGGGTGATCATTTTTAAGTCGGCACTATTGCCAACTTCTTTATTATTGGAGATACGAAGTGGGTTAAATTAGTAAAGTTGTACTGTTTTTCCCGCTGGTTAACGTGCTGCCAAGAAAAAACAATTGAACATCGGGTTTTAGATTTATTGCAAAGAATATACTTTTTTTTAATCAAACACCCTGTATAATATATTACTATTCGAAAAATCTATCAAAAAGCATTTAAAAAATCCTCAATTTTCAATAGTTTCGGAAATAGCTCCATCCTCGGGAATTTAATAGTAAACTGACATTTTAAAAATTAAACACCCTGTTTCATCACCATTATGTAGATATTTTAAAGAGCTTCAAGAAAATACCACATTTAATATATCGATCTCTTATACTATTAGAAATGTAGCCATTCAAATGTAAAAAAAAATGTATATATATTATAATGTCTAATGCTTATAGCTTGAAGCTGTAGAGATAATAGGTTTGTTCCAGCAGGCTGTCAGAAATGTTTGCAACCGTTCGGATTCTGCGTACGTCAAATTTGTCGTTCCAGCAGTGCCATGTTTGTAACATTATACAATTGTTTGTTGTTCCAGCAGTAGTTTTAAGATATTGGAAACATGTTGGAAACTGTTTGAAAAGTTTGCAAACTTTCTTCAAACATTACTGACAAATTGTTAACATAACCTTTCTTGTATTGACGTATAAGTAGTATGCACGCCTTGTTTATTTTTTGTTCCAGCAGAAAACTGTTGCCAACATTTCTGACTAATGTTTGTAAAAATTTCTGCGTTTTACGATTGTTGCCAACATGTTTTCAACATTCTGCTGGAACAAACCTAATGAAAATTAAACATAATTTTTAAGATTTAAATGGCCATATTTTCAAAACCATAAGAAATAGACATATCAAATGTGGTATTTTCTTAAAGCTCTTTAAAATATCTATTTAATGGTGATGCACTATAATGCCAGTATACTATTAAGTTCCTGAGGATTGCTATATTTCCAAAACTATTAAAAATTTAATAAAACAAAGAAAAACTTTTTAAAGCCCTTTGATAGATCTTTCCAATGGTGTTATAATATACAGGGTGTTCCCCCTAAAAAGGATATTTTTTGCAATAAATCAAAAACCCGATGTCCAATTGTTTTTTTTTGGTAGCACCTCGTTAATCGGCAGAAGAAATACTACAATTTTAATACTTTAACCGACTTTACATATTCAATAAAAAGAAGTTACCAATATATGAATCCACTTGAAAAACCTTTCTTGCCTTAACAGATACATTTTTAAATTTATTTAATTAGAAGAATAGGTTTTGAATAAAATATTGCTTAGATAATAAAATAATTTTGCTTATAAAATAAACTTATTTTTACATTATTTTAGGACTCTGGTATTACATACCCATCAGGAGACATGCAAATTCGGCTATTGAGGGAATTTTACGAGGAGTGTGATGACGTAAAACCCACTGAGTTAAGTTTTCTAGAAGCTCACGGAACAGGTATGTTTATTAGACTGTAAAAATGACTTTTTTAATATATCGAAAATGTTGAGCTTTTATTATTAATATTTAGAGGTTTATCTTCGCGAATAACAGTTTTTTGACAGCAATCTTTTTTGCAGCTTCATAGGGACCTATTGGGTTGCAAAGCTTAAATGATGAAAAGAAAAAATGTTATATACCTTTTATCGGTGGAGGAAACGGCTATAGATTTTTAAATATGTCAAAAAATACTGTTATGATTTCGGCTTGTGCAAATCGTTTGAATCGTATCGGATTATACAGAGTGGACATAAATGGGGACTACCCTGCTAACTTTTGTACCCTAAATTTATTCTTTATAAAATTTGGGTACGACTAATGGGAGAATGTGAACTACTTTTGACGTAAAAATGATAGTTGCAACAATCAAGATGGCGGATTGGTGCCATCTTAGGAAAAAAATAGTTGTAAAGGGGGCGTCTTGTGGCACATCATTTTAAGGTTCCTGACGAGAATATAAAGTCAATATCTTCACCCACTACAAAATGGCGGTACTTTATAAATTACCCAAATACCTAATTTGGATGGCCATATTTCCAAAACTAATAAAGTTATATGTAAATAATGTTGTTTTTTCTTGAAGCTCTTTTAAAGTTCTTTTTAATGGTGATATAATATACAGGGAGCTTTTATTAAAAAATATCCACTTTTTGTCCTACCCTGTATATTGTTATGAGTATCACCATTAAAAAGATCTTTAAAAAGCTTTAAGAAAATATCACATTAAGTATATCCAACTCTATTAGTTTCGAAAATATGGCCATTTAAATCGGGTATTTAGGTGATTTTTAAAGTACCGCCATTTTGTAATAGGTTAAGGTATTGATTTTATATTCTGGGGTTGTAAGGTTCTTGTTGTAAGGAGCTTTAAAATGATGTGCCACATGACCCCTTCCTATTTAATTTTTTTCCTAAGATGGCACCCACCGGCCATCTTGATTTTTCCAACTATCATTTTTACGTCAAAAGTAGTTTTTATCTTCCCATTAGTCATACCCAAGTTTTATTTAAAAAAATATATTTATTAGCTGGGGGGGTGATTATCCACACTGTATATTTTTTCGTTATCCTTGAATTATTTTCGTTAAAATAAAAAAAAATAGCCATGCTCGAGAATATTAAAATGACATTTTTTAACAACTTCGTGGCCCTCCGCTGAAAGTGAAATATACTCTTGTTAGCATGTAATTAACTTACCTGATCTTACTCTGACGCGCTCGAAAATTTCCGAAGGATATATTTTTGTTTTTACGGTCGGCCTTGTATACGGGGCTCATATTTGGTAGAGATCCTTAACGTGTTATAGTTAATCCCGAAATCCCCTTCTTGGGCCTTGAGCTCCCCTACCACTAATTGAGAAGTTATTGGACGTTGAATTTAATTTAAAAAAAATAAATTAAGAGACCTATATTATAGTGTATTTAATTTCTTGTTTTTAAGATTGTTTTTACTGCGTTCAATTCTATTTGTGATATATTTTCTAAATTTCTTTTACCCTATGCGTGACTTATCGTGCATTCTTTTTTCTTTCTTTTAGGAACCAAAGTCGGTGATCCAGAAGAACTGCAAGCTGTGGAAGAAGTATTTTTAAAGGGTAGATCCACTCCACTTCCTATTGGTTCTGTAAAATCCAACATTGGTCATGCTGAGCCAACATCAGGATTATGCTCTATCACCAAGGTAAGTAAAGTAGTTATCCTTAATTAAAAAATTCCTTTACTTTTTAGTACTTACAACTTCGAACAGATTTATTATTATTTAACTTGCTTATTTATTTATTTAAAACTGGGTAAAGGATTTTCTATTTTTTAGGCCATCATTGCCTTAGAAACCGGATATATACCTCCAAATCTGCACTATAAAACACCAAGGCCTAACATAAAATGTCTCGAAGATGGCCGTCTTAAGGTGGTAACTGAAAAAATGCCTTTTAATGACAAAAGAGGTCTAATAGGTATTTTTTTTTGTATTTATTATTATGGTTTTGATGGTGATATTTTATGATAATTGGTTCAATATGTAGTGGTGGCGCCAGGGGTGGGCGCGGTGTGGCGAGCGCCCAACCTAAATTGCTCTCGCCCAACCATTCGCACAACCTGCTAATTAAACGCAAAAAGTCATGTTAAAAAACCATTCCATTTATATTAATTATTTAGTCAGCCTATATTCAAGTAATCCGAATTATGGAATTTTTGAATTAATGATCTATGGTCGCAATATTAAAAATTACCAGTATGTTACGGATTTTAGTGTAAAATTTAAATATAAAATAAAATATACCAATAAAATGTTTAAAAAATTCCTAATGTTTACCCCTCAGTTATGTGAACCTACTTAAAATTTTAATGACCAAATGTATATAATTTATTAACAAAATAAAATACAGTGATGATATTAAAATAGTTACCACTTTGTCTTTTGAATCGGACTTTTTTTTAAATAGAAATAGGAATCATGTAGAACCTCGTTTTAAAGGCCCTTTAATTCTCTACTCAACGCCACTATGTTTATGAAAATCAGCCCAGCCTTTTCACACTAAGAAGCATTTGAAATTTGGCTTAAATACCGTACAAACAGTGCGGTTTTAATGAAATTGGCTTAAAAGTCTAGAACGGCCCTGCCGATTTTCAAAAAGAAAGTGACTCTAAGTAGAAAATTCAAGGACCTTTAAAACGAGGTGCTACGTGACCTCCATTTCTATTTGCAAAAAAAAGTTGCCAGTGCCCCCTTGATACTAGACCACGTGACCAAAATTATTATTTTTAATGCCAAAAAGTAGCTTAAGTGACACCCTTTTACACAAATTTCACCCGATCTCGATATCTTGACGCATTCAAAAGTTAAGGGGGAGAAAACTTTAAAAAACCGTAATGTATGTACAAATTGGAGCTAAACTTTAAACGCCTGTAACTCTAGAACGACTGGACCTATATTTAAACATAAAATGGTGGTAAATAGAGAATCAAAAGCTGGATATCGCCCAACTTAAAAAAGCTGGCGCCGCCACTGTTAATATGAAAAACTATAGTCGAAGAGCTCGTGAGCGGCAGATCTTTGTTATATTGTAAAAGCTCCCAACATAGGTAAAAGCAATGGTAGACTATAAAGTTTACCTCACAATGACTTTGGCAGGTACCAAGTACGAAAGATTAATGAATTAAAACTTACCTTTCGTTATTTTGTAAAAGCTGAATTTTGGGTGTATTACTTGGGTACCTATAAGAAAATGTTTCCTCAGTCGCCAGACAGTTTTGACAGTTCCAACCCCTTGGCAGACAAACATTGGGGGCTGGCCCAATGTCCGAAGATATGACAAAAAGTCCTATATAAAAATTGTAGGGTTATCAAATTGGCATGCCCTAAAAATAGATTGGTGTATGCTGAAAAATATCTTCTGATAGGTAGTAGCATATACAGGGTTGTTCAAAAATCGTCCACGAAACTTAAGGGGGTGATTCTACTTGACAAAATAAGGGTAGAGCTTCATATACATATTTTTCAAAATGTCATTCGTTTTCGACTTACAAGCCGTCAAAGTTCAATTTTTATTTTGGTTTTTTCGCCATATTGCATTTATTTTTTAACCAATCCAGTTGATTTTTGGCACAAAAATCAAGCATTGCAGATTCTAAAATTTTAAGACAAAAGTACTTTTTTAAATACTGCTAGAGGGCACTTTACCTTAAACTTAAAATTTATTTACATCATAACTTTTTATTTTGACAGATATCGCAAAGTTGTTGGCGCCATTTTATATGCCATCAAAAACTTAAAAAATAGGTACTTATTATTAAAATCGATAAACCTCACCGTTTAGGCACCAATAGACATCAAAGTTTTCATCAATTTCAATCAAATTACCTACATACATACAGGGTGTCCAGTAACTTAACCGACAAACTTTACGAGGCGACTCTACAACAGGAAATATAAAAAAAACTTTATATAAACATATGTCCAACGTCTTAGTTTTTGAACTACGGTGTGTTACATATTAAAAAAAAACTTTTTTAATTTTTAAACTAAGACGTTTAGGACATATGTTTATATGAAGTTTTTTTTGTTGTAGAATCGTTTGGTTAAGTTTGTCGGTTGAGTTACTGGACACCCTGTATGTATGTAGGTAATTTGATTGAAATTGATGAAAACTTTGATGTCTATTGGTGCCTAACAGGTGAGGTTTATCGACTTTATTAAAGAGTAACCTTATTTTTAATTTTTTGATTGTCTATAAAATGGCGCTCCCAGCTTTGCGATATCTGTCAAAATAAAAAGTTATGATGTAAATAAATTTTAAGTTTTAGGTAAAGTGCCCTCTTGGCGGTATTTAAAAAAGTTCTTTTGTCTTAAAATTTGAGAATCTGCAAAGCTCGATTTGTGTGCCAAATATTAACTGGATTGGTTAAAAAACCAAAATAAAAATTAAACTCTGACGAAAACGAAAGACATTTTGAAAAAATTTATATGAAGCTCTACCCTTATTTTGTCAAGTAGAATAACCCCTTAAGTTTCGTAATCGATTTTTGAATCATCTTGTATAAAATTTAGCTTTTACAAAATGACGAACGTTAAGTTTTAATTTATTAACCTTTGGTACCTGGTACCTGCCAAAGCCACTTCTACCTATGTTGGGAGCATGCACTGACAAACTTTCACTTTACGGATTCCTGCTCTATTAGCAAATCTTTAAATAATTTATATTTTTAGGTATAAACAGTTTTGGTTTCGGTGGTGGCAACTGCCACATACTCCTCAGACACAACCCAAAACAAAAGTAAATGGGGGCCGACCAAAAGACAACCTTCCCAGACTTGTATGTGTCAGTGGTAGAAATCGAGAGGCGATTTTGTCGTTACTGGATGACGTACTGGAAAATAATGTGGATGCTGAGCATATTAGACTATTGCAAAGAAATTTTCAGGTAAGCACAAATTACCTTCATTTTCAGTGACTAAGCGTGGGCGAAGTGGACCGTCGCCCACGGCCCGGCCTCCCACTCAAAGGAGCTTTGCAACTTCTCTTTTAATGAGATGTCACCAGACTTAAAATTTCCATTTATATATTCATGCCGCCATGTATGGAAGCGGCGCTTTAACTGATCCCGTGAATGACAAATATTTCGGGTATCGGACTGGGCAATCGCGTCACGTTTTTGTCGGACAAGTTAACCACAATGTTTTACATCAAATTTTTTAACATTCTGACCAAAATCTTAAGTATTACTGTCACAAAACATGGACATGTTTTGGGGATTGATTGGGCGGGTTTCGTAACTGTAACCTTTAGGATTTTCGGAACAATGTTTAAAAATTGCATGTAAAACATTGTGGTAAACTTGTCCGACAAAAAAGTGACGCGTTTGCCCAGTCCGACACCCGAAACATTTGACATGGACAGACTGGGTTAAGAGCCTCTTCCATACATGGCGGTATGCATATTCATGGTAGACTCGTCAAAAGGAATTCCTTCTAGAAAGGTTTCAAAGTGTTTTATCATTACTGGCCCAGGGACTACTAAGACGTATTGGCAATACTCGTCACAGACTGTCAATTTACTAATCTTGAGACGAGATCAGAGTTGGGTCATGTTCGAATACTCAGTATTCTGAAGAGTATTCAGAATACATTGGAGCGGTATTCGAATAGTATTCGAATAGATGTGTGTGGTTGGTATTCGGTATTCGGCAGAATACTTTTTGGTGAGTATTCTGAAATCTGTATTCGAATACTTTTTCAGTATTCGAATACTTTGTCAGTATTTGACGAATATTTTTTTAACAATAAATACCGGCGTATGATGTGAGTATTTCAATACCGAAATATTGAGAGCAGTATTTGAGTAGCGAAATTGTGATTATTGTTGTTAAATATGTGATAGGGACCTTTTTTTTGATCTTCAAAATTCAGTATTGGGATACCGAATCCGGGTATTCGAATACCAAGTCTGGGTATTCATGAATACTGAGTATTCGAATATTTTTTGTTTTCGAAGTATTTAAATAATCGGTATTTGAATACTTTTATTTTGGTATTCGTAATCGAATACCAAATCTGGGTGTTTATGAATACTGAGTATTCGAATAATTTTGTTTCTTCGAAGTATTTAAATATTCGGTATTTAAATACTTTTATTTTTCGGTATTTGTATTCGTATTCGAATACCGATATTTGAGTATTCGACCCAACTCTGGACGAGATACGTCATCCAAGTAAGCCTGACAGCGCAATCTAAACGGCATATTTTCTTTAGGTTTTATTTAGCTGAAATAACTTTTGTTTGTCTCATTAACATCACAACATTTGATGGCTGCGTTCAACTTTTAACTCACGTGTGAGTAATCCGAATTAACCGGAACATTACTTTTGTAAAAATAAAACTTTTTATCAAATTGTTGCTTCTCAATATTTTCCCACCGCCCATTTATAATTTTAATCCGTGATTTTGTGGCAGCGGCCATCTTGGATTTTAATGTTTTCATATAGAGCTCTACTCTACCAATCAAGCCCTTTTATTTGCTACCCATATTGAGGTTGTTGTGGAATTAATATGTAATCCGCCATTTTGTATCGGAGGCCATCTTGGATTTACATTTATAAAGAACATATTATATTGTATGGTCATCAAGATTAAGAGTGTGTATCAAATTTCAGATCGATCGGTCGTCAGAAAGGTGGTCAAATTCCAATTACTTTTGACCCAAATAAATAAATAATAAATAAAATAATAAACTGCTCAAGCTAAGTTAAACCGTTTGATAAAAGGGGCGACGGCGCCCTCGTCCATATTAGTCCACGAGACGCCATTGCTGCCAGGTCAGGAATAAAAACTAATTTAAATTTATTTCTTTCTTTTAAGAAAACATATACCAGGACACCACTACAGAGGGTATTCAATAGTCACAAAAACAGGCGAAATTGCAAGATCTTTCAATTTTAACGCTGGAAAAGACCATTGCTGGTGGTAAGCTTTGGAGATGTTGACGATGTCACTAGGCAAAAAGCACAGGAGTTTTTGGAGGTACCACTAGTAGCAGGAACTATTCAAAGGTAAGAAAAAGTGTATAGCTAAGGAATTAGGACTGTATTTCACACCATGTCATAAATAAAATTTTAGTGTAAATACTTTTTCAGAATATATGAAGTTCTAGCAACAAAAGGCCTCAACATATCAGAAATACTCCTAAAAACCCAAGGCAGCACAATTTTGGAAACCGTATTAGCTAAGTTTACTCTACAAGTAGTATTCGCTGACATTCTAAAGGCTCTTGATATTGTACCTGATAAGATTTTTGGTGTAACCAAAGGGTTGTCCTTAGGCTCATTGGTTAGCGCATATTTTGATGAGGCAGTCACCTTAAAGGAAGCTGTTGAGTGTGCATATGCTATTGCTTACGCAGCTAATTCTGTAAGTGCTAATGATGGTAGTGATAGTAAGGAACTTGCTGTTTTAGTTGAAAAGAGTGGTAAAGTAGGTAAGTTCTCATTCTAACAATTGTACAGTGAGATGGTATCTTTACTAAATGCAATTTTAGCTACTCAACTGCAGCAAACTCTGACCAAAATTCTAATTAAACCAAGAAGACTCAGTAAAAAGTTATATTTGAACTAACCCCTCAGAAATATCTTCGGTTTATCTCACTAACTGTTTTGGAAGTACCAAAGTTTTAAATGATGTTAAGGCGGTTCTGGATAAACATTCTACTGTTTATGAAATTGGTAATGGAGAGATAAATGAAGTTTTAAAAAGAGTTTTAGACATGTGGATCCAAAATTCTTTGTTGATACCAAAGGGGGATTAAATAACTTCTTGCAGTCTTACGGAAGGTAAATAATATAGCCTTTTCATTATGTTAAGATGACATTTTTTTATTTAATATACATTTTTTACCCATTAAAAGTTCACAGCTTGCAACATAGGTTAATAAAAGTAAAAAATACAATTAAATTGACTTTTTGAAAACAGTTCCTTATAAAATTGATCCGCAGTTTTTTCTAGAGCTTACGGCCTTTGCAATCATGGCTAATTAGGGTAATTTTTTTTTGCATAAATATCAAATATTCGTATAAGGTGTTATTGATTAACTTAATGAAAAAAAAAAATGTGCTAAAAACAAAATAGCTGCTATAAAAAAATAAACAAAAGTTTTTATTTTTCTCAAAACCGAAGCGTTAGAATTAAAATCTGAATGCAGGGATGAATTCTCTAAAAAATTGTTTCAGTAATGGTTTTGCAGATTGTAAAATTATTTAAAATAAAAATATACAGCCACTTTTCCAAATGCACGATTTTAGTTTTTTTTAATATCTCAAAAACATTAATACACAATAAAGGAAAATGTACAAAGTCGGTTTTGTTGTGCAGTTTAAGTCTAAATAACCAAGTTTTTTGCTTTTTAAAGCGGTATATAAAATTTTAAGATTATCAACATTTGGAAATAAATTTTAAATTATCCTTGTTTAAATAAAAAAATAATTTAAACTTTTCGAACCACTTCATAACATCTGGTCATTCATTTCCAAATGTTAATAATCCTAAAATTATATATACCGCTCCAAAAGCCAAAAACTTAACATCTTAGAGTCAATTGAAATTTACAAAGCCAATAAAAAGCCCTGAATAAATTTACTAAATGACCAAACCGACCTAAAAAAATAGCACAATATTTTCAGTTCTTTAAAAATTTACGATGGGCACGAGGATTTTAAAAAATGCGTTAATCATTTTGTACGTTCATACCTGTATATATACAAGTTTTAAGAAGTTTAAAATATTCAGTTTAAAAATGTAGCAAAGCTTCGAAACTGCAGTCACAATGTTTAAAATAAATACAGTTAAAGAAAACAAAGTAATTTATCTCATTTTAATTTAAAATGTACTATCACAAAATATTGGACAACTCAATCCAGTATTTAATTATTTTTATAGATTATACGAACTGGGATACAATCCCCAAGTTCAAAACTTATTCCCGAAAGTAGAATTCCCAGTGAGTAGAAATACCCCCATGATTGCTCCAAAAATAAAATGGAACCATAACAGAAAATGGTGGGTGACACAGTACCAATGCGACGAACAAATGAAGGCTGAAGAAAGAAGTTTTGGGGTGCTTTTACAGGACCCTGGATATAATTTCATGGGCGGACACGTAATAGATGGTACGTAAAAATGCACAAGGGTTAAATCATGTTTGCTGTCAAAACAATATCTATCTTTTTGGTTCAAAATAAAGTGCTCGCCAAAAAATCGGGACCAGCAATTTTTAGCACCATATTTAACTTGTAGTAACTTTGGAAATAAAAAATATTTTAAGCTGCGAATTTCGGTTTGTTAAAGCCCATTTCGTCTGGATAACATGGCGCAAAATGATTTTTGAAAAATAATCAAATGTTCATGGTATACAGGGTGGTCAATGAACAGATGCAAAATTACAAAAAGTTTAGAGGTGTGTGATTCCGGTAATAATTTTTTTCGCATTTAATTATAGGTCATTAGTAAAGTAATATCAATATCTCCAGACGTTTTTGCCAGTTTTTTGATTACAGCCCTTTAGCCCCAGAGACACTACTAAACAAAAAATGTGTCAAAACTTTGCTACCAATATCTTTAAAACGCCGTAACTTAAATACGGCTTTACCGATTTCGACCAGGTTTTCACATTCTGAAAGCTTATTTTCTGTTTCTTTTTTATTACCTAACCACTTTATTGGTAAATGGCCATTTCTATAAAATACAGGGGTCAAACGAAAAGTAAAGATAAAATTGCACAAAATATGGCTATTGTTCGTTTTAAGCTAAGACAGTTGGGCTGTACGTTGTTGTTTGATTTGAAATTTGGTCAATATGCAGCTTTGGTCAATACCTCTGGACGGTTTTTACTTTTTCGCTTAGTGCCTTTTGGCCACAGATACGCTACCAGGCAGATCCATTGTCCTAAAATGTGTCTTTTGTGGATTTTTTGATGTGATCTGGAAATTTTAAATTAATTACTACTTAATGATTTTTTTTCGTACAGGGTAATCAAACAAAACTGACTCTTTCATTATACAGGGTTTTTAGATTTTAATCGGGAAAATTTAATAGACGATAGAACATGAAAAAATAAAAAAAGGCTATATAAATATGTATGTTTTAAAGCTTCGTTCTCGAGATCAGGGTGTTAAAATTTTGGAAAAAAATAGTTTTTTATTCATAGCTCAAAAATCCCTAGGCCGATTTTCCTTAAACGCCACGTCATCTAGACGAAATGGGCTTTATCAAACCGGAATCCGCAGCTAAAAATATAGTTTATTTCAAAAGTTACCACAAGTTAAATATGGTGCTGAAAATTGCTTGTCCCGATTTTTTTGGCGAGCACTTTATTTTAGCACATTAAAGATAAACATTTATTATACAGGGTTGTTTTTAGGTTGGTACTTTCTTATAATACTGTGTACAATTAAAAAAAAGAAAAAAATGTTTCATATAAATTTATGTCCTAAATTTTTTTGCATTTTATACAGTTTTAAAAGAAAAGTACCAACCTAAATATTCCTGTATATTAAAAAAATGTTAAACCTTGATACCCACTAAACGATTTTTCTTTGTTTTTAGGTCGAATTTTATATCCAGCCACAGGCTACCTACAAATAGCCTGGGAAACCTTAGCCCATATCCATGGCCTTATGAGTTCAGATATGAAAGTTATTTTTGAAAATTGTAAGTTTAAACGGGCGTGTGCCATTCCGAAAGAAGGAACTAAACTGGACCTGACGGTAATGATTCAAAGAGGCACTGGAAATTTTGAAATTATTGAAGGTAAAGTTACGCTGATGTTAGGTTTTGTATGACTCTGTGCAGTAAAATCTTCGGAATCAGGCAAAATACTTGTATTTTTAGAAAGTAATAATCAAAAAGGTTTACAAAATTACAAGACTATCTCAAATATGTGTGACAATTGTACAGGTTGCCCAAAAAATGCTTAAATATTTCAGACAATTTTAAACCAAACTAGATGAAATTCGGTACTTCAGATACCTATTTTTTTATTTTATTATTGGATCTTCGCTGATACAATGTTATAAATGTCCAGTTTTTATCTTTAACAACAAATGTTTTATTTACATCTTGCAAATTTTAAATTGGTGGCTGGATAGTTCTGAAATAAATCGAAGTCCTAGATAATATTAATAATAATACTTATTATTAACAAAATTTAAAATACATACAAGATAATAAACAGAAAAATCCTACACCAAATGTTCATTTTTATTTAAACGGATCATTTTGTTATTTATAGTTATTTATTAGTTAAGTGAGTTATATTACATATAAGTCACGCAAGAAAAGTTTAAGGTAATTTTCTTAAGTGACTTATATGTAATAACTCACGTGTCTAATACAAAATTTTATCCAACACTTTCGTATAAATCGTTTTTAATATCGAAAATAATTTGAAAACGTCATCCATTATTTGTTACTTGTCATTGTCAACACCAGCAACAAAATTTTGTATTTTTTGGAAAGCAAGCTTGTTTGGTTGTAATGCATTTTGTTGGTAAATAAAGTCTATAATTGAATTATAGACAATACAAAATTTTGTTGCTGGTGTTGACAATGACAAGTAACAAATAATGGATGACGTTTTCAAATTATTTTCGATATTAAAAACGATTTATACGAAAGTGTTGGATAAAATTTTGTATTAGACACGTGAGTTATTACATATAAGTCACTTAAGAAAATACTCTCTCGCCCTTCGGGCTCGAGAGTTAAACTTTTCTTGCGTGACTTATATGTAATATAACTCACTTATCTAATAAATAACTAAAATTGAACTACGTATTCCTTTCGAAAAAACTGACGAGGCACCAGTTTCAAAGGTGAAAGGTATAAACGGTAGGTATTACCTACGCACTCTACACCTATTATTTTTGCTAAATTAAACATATTTTCTGCTATTAATATTCAAAGAGAAAAATCCCTTTCTCACCATTGTACATAAAAAACATCGGGCATCCAATGATAAAATTGAAATTTAAAAACTTTGAATTGATTTCTGCAAAACTGAAGATCTGGCAATATCGCTGATTGGTTTCAAAAATCTCTAAGATATTTAAACATTTCTGAACTTTTTGGACACACTGTATGATGGTAGAAATGTATAATTTTATTGTTTTAGGTGGAGTACCAGTTGTCACAGGTAGAATTATTCAAGATACTAAGAACGAAACAGACCTAGCTCCTGTTCCTTTAACAATAAAAATTCCAAAGACCTAGTCATGACCAGTAAAGACATATATAAGGAACTCAGGCTTAGAGGTTACAATTACAAGTAAGTACTAAGAAAATCAAGTGGAACACTTTCATGTCAATTAAGAGGTTAATTTATCAATTTCTACAGTGTGCCGCCTAAGTTCTCTACATATGGGAAACTTTTTATTATTAATTTTACGAAAAAAGTGATTCCTTATAAAAAGTTCTGCATTTTTTTTTATTTAAGATATTTGCTGCGCACTCAGCCAGCACTGGCCATTGTACGCAGATCCCATTTACAGGGGGATATCCTTTAGAGTGTCGGTACTTTGTCCAGGTCGGTGCTATGTGCCAACTGTAGCGTTCGTCCTAGGTCCAGTCCCGCAAGGTTTAGTAATTCGGATTCAATTTTGTAGGTTCCAAATATGTCCTCTCGTGGACCCTCTAGACCCCTACATTCCATAATCACGTAAAAAGAGGTTTCAGCCCCATTTCCGCATCACCTGCAGATGTAATCTGCTACCAGATCCAATCTGCCTAGGTGCTTTTAGGTGCTTTTTAGTATACCAATGTCCAGATACCAGGCCTGTAATAGTCCTCAGCTGAGTTCTACTTATGTCCAGTAATCTGGATGCAAGGTCCTAAAAGGGACCCTTAAGCATTGCCCTGGTATGCATTATCTTTGTCTCCGATGACCACAGGTCCCCAAACTTTCTTTTGGTCCAATCCTTGGCCCAGCGCTTGAGGACCCCACCGGACATGACCGGGGAGCTGGGTACTGCCAGATTTGGATTATTGCTACCCGCTACCGCCAGTCTATCCACTGCCTCATTTTCTTTGATACCAGTATGTCCTGGTACCCATACCAGGTTGACCGTTTTGGACTCTGCTAAAGTATTGAGCGTCTCTATACAGTATTTAACTAGCTTAGACTCAATTGTTACCCTATTCAGTAGTTGTAGGGCGGTTCTTGAGTCACTGCATATATATAGGTGTTTGCCTCTGTATTGCTTGTCCAAGAACCATCTGGCACAATCCCAGATTGCATACACTGTTTGAACTACTGTTGAGTGATCTCCAAGGGCAAGGGCCAGCTCCATCCTTGGATTTTCACCCCACACACCAGCTCCAGTGAGAATGTCTTCCATATGATCCGTCCATTCATTTCTGTCCGGGATCTTTGTTTTATAATTTCTGTGGAAGTGGTAGATCCTCGGTATGATATCGGAGCCTTCAGGCCATGAGATATCATTTCCTCCCACCTCCCTGAGTAACGCCGCATGACCATACGATCTGTCTTTCCACCTCCCGCTTGATTTGAGTCTAAAAGCAGTTTTAATCGCCCCTTCTTTAGCTTTAATGTCAGTGGGTTCTAAGCAGAATAGGTAGCTCATGGCCATTGTGGGAGTGGTACGAAATGCTCCCGTAATCTCCAAACACGCTAGTCTGAGCACCTTCTCCATTCTGCTTTTGTTAATGGTCTTGGTGGCTGCCGGCCACCACACGACCGATGCATAAGTAAGCTGTGGGATCATAATCACAGAGTAGATCCAATTGACCACTCTCGGCTTAAGTCCCCAAATTTTACCTATCATCCGCTGGCATGCCCAGAGGCTATTTTTAGCCTTCTCTGTTTGTACACGGATGTGTTCATTCCATCTGAGTTTTTTGTCAATTGCATAATTAGAAGTTATTTTTATTTCTAAACATTTTTTCTTAATAATAATTTTCGATATTTTCAAAAATAAGGGTACTTTTCTCTTAAACAAAATTCATGTTTTTGAGATACCTTGTATACTCCTGAAAAAAAAGAATATCTAATTATTGATTTTTAGGTTTTAGACCATGCAGAATTTTTTTAAAGAATGACTTTTTTTCGTAAAATTAATAATAAAAAGTTTCCCCTATGTAGAGAACTTAGCCGGACACACTGTATAAGAAATAATGGCGAAATTTGGGATTTAAAGATTTGGGGTTCATTTTGGTATGATAAACGTAGGTGTCCAATGTAATTTGTTTACAAACCGCAAAAGAATTGTGAGATAAAAACAGGTAGAACTTTAAAAAAATGAGGCAAAGCAATCTTTTAAACCATAGCACTTATCTGAGTTGTAGTGCTAAAAAGTACAGCGTCTTCATTTTCCACCGTAAAAACTTGGGTTGCAGACTTTACAAGAAAAGTTTATATAAACATATATCCTTAACGTCTTAACTTTTGAGATAGAGGAAGTTAAAATTTTCAAAAAATCAAAAAATCCAAAAACACCTATTTTAGTAAATACTATTATGCTGGATATAAACCTTATTTAAATAAGTATTTATTATTTTTGTTACATAATTGCTAATTAAAAATTATAAAACTTAATTTTTAAAAGAAAAACATTCCGCAATGCTTCTTTTATGGTCTAAAAATATGCAATTAATTAAGTGATTTTTTTCTCTTCTTAACTAAACAAGATACGGAAAAAAATTTAGAGACATAAAGGCAGTATTTTTATTTGTTTAATCAAAAAAAAAAGAAAAAAAAAATTTACACATGTACACAGCCAGTGGCGTACCGTTTTTTTGTTGGAAATATTCCTTCAGTTGCTTCTCGAGACGCCACTGGACATATTAAATGTAATTAAGTTAGTGATAAATTACCCCCTTAATTTAATTAATAATATTGCCAAATTAAAATACAATTGGGTAAAGAATAGTTAGGATATTTAAAAAATTTATTTTTTTTAATTTTTAACACTCTGTACCTCGAAAGTTAAGAGGTTTAGGACATATTTTATATAAACTTTTTTTCCTAAAATAAGGTAAGGAATCATACCCTGTATTTTTAGCCATCAATTAAATTACACCCTGTATAAAACAAGTCTTAAAAACTATAAAAACATTCTACATTTTAAATGATCTATTTTTAGAGGTCTATTCAGAGGACTCCAATCGTGCGATGTGGAAGCTCAAACAGCTCAACTTTTATGGGACGGCAATTTTGTTACGTTTATGGACAACATGCTGCAGATGAAGATTCTTCAGGAAGACACAAGACTACTCTATGTCCCCACTACCATTCAGAGGTTGACGATTGACGCTAAGAAGCACATAGAGTATGCTCAAAGTTTTGGAGTAGAAAAGCCCCAGCTACCTGTTTACGTTTCTAAGGAGACTGGAATAATTAGGTGAGATGACTATATCGGTAATATACAGGGTATCCGGAGGGTCAATGATAAATATTAAAAGGGCTGGCGAAACAACTTATAAGTATACAAAAACATATAAACTGACCTGGGTACAAAATCGATGATTTCACCGGCACACAAAAACAAAAAATTTGATGTGCACCGGACGCGACCTATGTATGGGTATGTTTTTCAACCCTCTGAATCCAAATTTCAAGTTAGTTTAGGCCAGTACGGGTCCCAATTTCGAGTAAATTGCAAAAAAACGTAAAAAGGGTGAAAATTCTCGCTATTTCTTACGGTTTTTTGCAATTTACTCAAAATTGAAGGTGTACGGCAGTGCCGTATTAACCATTAGGCTGACTAGGCTACAGCCTAGGGCGCCTAAAAAATAGGCGCCAGACAGGGGAGTTAAAAAAGTTTAGGTTGGGTGGGGAGTTTTGACTAATTTCTCTGAGAATAAGGTGATGTGGAATGAAATAGGCGCGAAAAGGAGGGAATGACCTTTTTTTTTTGCTCTACAAATTTTTTTTTTTTGTTGCAAAATAGGCAAATAGGCGCTTCGGAAATAATAGCCTAGGGCGCCTAAAACAGTTAATACGGCCCTGGTGTACGGCCTAAACTAATTGGGATTCAGCGGGTCAAAAAACATGCCCCTAGATATGTGGCGTCTGGTGTACAAAACATTTTTTTTCTAATATATGCGGCGTCCTTTAAAGGCCCCATGTCTCAGAAGAGAGAAGCTTTCAAAAAAGTTTATAGGAACTTGTCATATTATTTTCATGAGTTCCATATGAATCCGAGAGATTGCCCATGTATTCCCGGAAACCCTGTATAAGACCTAAAAATATTGGTAATTTTGGCGCACACACACTGTATAAGTTGTAAAATACAAGATAAGCAAACATATAACACCAGCTGTTTTTTTTTAAATCTAGATCTGGATCTATAGAAATCAGAGGTCTCAATGCCAGTTCAATAACAAGAAGAAAATATTTGGGTACTCCGGTACTTGAAAAGTACGTATTTGTACCACACATGGCTAAACTTAAAACTGAACAGGCTGTAAGAGTCAATATGCAATTATTGCTGGAAAATCTTTATTCCATTAAGGTTAAGGCTGTTGAACTAATTGATGAAGCTACAGCTAAAAATGCTGAACCTTTAGGTAAGATGTTGCTACTGAACAATATTTACAGAGGTGTCGTGGTATAGCAGTACCATCAGAAATATCTATATTTCTGTGTACGTATTAAAGACATTATAATACAATTACCCCTAAAATTTGAAGTCGCCGGACCACTTAGAATCTGAGACAAATTCAAGTAAAAATTAGATTTTACATTAATGGTATAACCTTTTTGTAGTTCTGTATGAGCTTTCTTAGTTATAAAAAAACTGTCTGTCAGACATTTTAAAAAAACTAACAGTCAGTTTAAAGTAAATTAATTTATTAGAAAGTACATACTAACGAGTTGGAAAGAATCAATTTGGCAACGCTGTAAGCAAATATAGATATTATTTACACGGTAAATTCATTTGGATAAAAATGTAAATATAAAACCCTGTATATTAACGGATCGATCTATACTGTACATGGTGTCCAATTTTGGTTGTCCGTTATGGGAAACTTGAAACCATAAGAGATATTAAAAATCTGATACCCCATCCTCGAGCTCTTTTGGAGAAAACATTTATGGTAAAAACAGATCATCGCTATCGCAAAGCGTTTCAGAGATACAGGGTGATTCTCGATTTTTCACTTTTGAAAAGGCCCTGTAGCTTTGTTGTTATTACAGATACGAGAAAACTAATTGCACATTATAAAGACACTTTTTCCGTAGAATCCAGTGGCGTAGGCAAAAAATTTTTTGTTAGACATATGACCCAAACATGTTTTTTTATTAGGGACACCTTATAAATGATTAGGTAATTAAATTGCTTGTTTTTTCTGATTAAAATAATATATCATAGTAGGTGGTTTAATAAATTTTTACGTCAAATATTGGAAAAATTATGATTTTAAAGACGCATTGCGGCTTCTATCTGTTTTTTAAATTCTTTTATATTTTTCTTTAAAAACAATACTGCCATCCCTCAACTCAGGAGACATTTCCGTAGAAAAAAACAAAAAATTAATTAATTTTTTTTAAATTATTTTTATTATTATTATTTTTTTTTTCTACAGAAATGTCTTCTGAGCTAAGGGATGACAGATTCCTTTTAAAACAAAAAATATAAAACAATTTAAAAACAGATAGAAGCCGCAATGCGTCTTTAAAATCATAATTTTTCCAATATTTGACGTAAAAATTTATTAAACCCCTACTATGATATATTATTTTAATCAGAAAAACAAGCAATTTAATTACCTAATCATTTATAGGGTGTCCCTAATATAAAAAAACATGTTTGGGTCATATGTCAAGAATGACAGCTCAAAAAATTTTTTGGCTACGCCACTGAATTCTACGGAAACAAGTGTCTTTATAATGTGCAATTAGTTTTCTCGTATCTGTAATAACAACAAAGCTACAGGGCCTTTTCAAAAGTGAAAAATCGAGAATCACCCTGTATCTCTGAAACGCTTCGCGATAGCGATGATCTGTTTTTACCATAAATGTTTTCTCCAAAAAGAGCTCGAGGATGGGGTATCAGATTTTTAATATCTCTTATGGTTTCCAAGTTTCCCATAAGGGACAACCAAAATGGGACACCCTGTACACTGTTCAACGATTCAGTCTCCAATAAATGAATTAGTTATGCAAAAGCGACGTCGCCGGATAACAACTTACAAAAATATGTGATAGTATTCGTGATGAGTAATGTCTCAACGGGTACAGCATAAAAATTGCATAAAAATTATGGACCACTTGGCTGCAAGCTCGTATACTCTTACGGCGCGCATAATTCAAATGTTTCTAAAAATATTGTACCACGACAACTACGTTAAAGTCAAAATAAGACTCTTTTTTTCTTTATTTGGATAACCTTAAATATATTTTTTTAATAGGTGAAGTCATTCATGATGTCCTTGCCGATCAACCATTGATACAACCTGATATCACCATTTTAAGTAAAGTGGAAATGGATGTCAAAAATGTCAAAGTAGAAGACAAAAAACTGTTGATGGAAGTCGATTGTAGTTTGGTAGTTGGATCTAAAATTTTGCAGAGACTTGAAGTTAGTTTATTATTTTTATCGAGTTCTCTAAGTAAAAAATACGTCCCACAGACTATGCATCTTGTCATCATTTACCAGCCGACTGAGAAGGCTGAGGCCTAGGGCAGCAAATTTTAAAAGGATGCAGAAAAACATAATATTTCTTATAAAAAAAAAAACTTACTAGACGACTAGCTATAACTAACAAAAAAAAATTTTTTTTAGGTTCTTCAACTAGCCTTTGGTTCCCTCAAAGAAAACGGCTTTATTCTCTCCCGAGAACCATTAGACTTTAATATCAATACTTACAACAATCAAGGAATATCTGTGGTATCAGCATTCAGTACCGATAAAGAAAAACTTATTTTCTTTAGGAAAAACACTGAATTCAAGACTCCGAATATAGTAAGGATATTTTTCCATACCCCGATGAGTCAAAAGGAATTTAATCGAAACGTTTCGTTTTTTTTGTAGGTTAAAGTATCCGCTGAAGACAAAGAGTTTACGTGGTTACCCAAACTTAAAAACGCGATAGAAAAGGATGGTAATGTGGCAGTTGTGGCCCAAGGTGAACCACTCAACGGTGCTTTGGGATTGGTTGCTTGTGTACGAAGAGAACCAGGTTAGTTCAAGGCTTAAGTTATACAACCTAAATGGCGGACTTTTTTAATAGGTACATTTCTGCAATATGGTTATCAAATAAAAGGGATTGTAAAGAGAAACTTGAAAATTAAAGTGACGTCATTCGAAATCCAACATGGCGGAACACCTAAGATGGCGGACTAGTTATTTTTAATGCATTTCTACAATATGAGTACCAAATGAAAGGGCTTGATGAGAGTAACTCAAAAATAAAGAGACATCAATTCAATATCGCGGACCAAGTTTTTATGCTTTTCTGCCATATAAGTATTAAGTAAAAGGAGTCCTCAATGCAAATACCGAATTGTATTGCAGCAAACTTATCCGGCAAAATAACTTGCAACAATGATGCGTTGAGTGAGATAAACAGACTGGAACACCTGTTCCATCGATAACTAAGAAGTAAAAAAATAAATTTGAAGTAAAAAAACATTTTTAAAACAAACTTTTTTTTAAATGCACTAAAAAAATAAATTAAACTTTTCTTTAAAATTTTTGCTTTAAAAATATAGCGTCATTACTCAATTTACATGATATAAAAGAATTGTCACGAGATTTACCTGAGTGGATCCTAACGATATTAAATAATTTGATCCGATTGCTTTTAACTCTTTTACTTTTGAAACTAAGTTAACAGGAACACTTAAATCGTACAGGAAGATCTGCCTTAATACAGTTTTGCATATTTTTCTCGGCCCTATACAAAAAAATCATATTTTACCATTCGTTAATCATACCCCAAAACTCTAAAAATAAATTTTGTATGAAATTAAATACTCTACAGAAAAGTATCTATTTTTTTGATAAATCTAACCTTTAAACAATATTCTAAGGTCAAAGATTAAATAACTTTAAGAAAAATCAGTTCTTTTTGTTTTGAATTTTATAACTTACTGAAAAATAAATATTAACAATTAAGTTTATACCAAGGAAGATAAAGTTTTTAATAAGAGTGCTCGATTTTTTATATTTGTCCAAAAATATAGGGTATGTTTGTAACGTCTCCTTTTACCACACTAATTTACCCTACTTTGTATCTCCTACTACCACACTAATTTACCCTAAGTTTGATCACCCTGTATTTTTATTTTAGTCGTAAAAATAATTTATTATATCTTTTACAGGTGGCCAAAATGTGAAATTAATTTTCCTCCCGGACTCTACTTCTCCAGAATTCAACTTAACACTTCCATTTTACCAAGAACAACTCAAGAAGAATTTGGCCATAAACGTCTTTAAGAACGGTTCTTGGGGCACCTACCGACACCTACTTATCGAACAGGGCAACGAGATCGAAGTAGAGCACTGTTACTTAAATTCCCTTCTTCGTGGTGACTTGTCTTCGTTGAGATGGATTGAAGGTCGATTAAATACAAATTCGGCATGTGGAGTCGAACGTGATTTGGTATCGGTAAGTAAAAACTAAAAAAATAAATTATAAAGAAAAAAATAAACTATATATTTTTTTAGATTAAAAAAGTCCTAGCTACACCCTTCACTATTGGAATTATTGAAAATTTTTACAATTAATTATTAAAAAACGAAATGACAAAAGTTTTTTTACATTTTAGATATATTACGCAGCCCTGAACTTCAGAGATGTCATGACGGCTTCAGGAAGAATCAATGTTGATAGTATTACTAGAGATAGAAGAGAACAAGAATGTGTTCAAGGTTTTGAGTTTTCAGGCCGAACTCAAGGGTTAGTTTTTTTTATATATTATATGTATTATACCAGGTTGAATAAGTTTTCGTTCGATGGAAAACCTACAAGAAACAACAGGTGTAAAATTTCACACGTCTCCATCAAAAAATTCCATCATTAAAAAAAATATAACGAAAGAGCTCCATTTCTTGTCTAACGAAAAAATCTATTGAACAACCACGTATACAGGTTGATATTCCTATAAATTGAATTATCCTTACGCTGTAAAGCAACAGCAGAATCAACAATTCCACCAAAAACATAAATGTAAAAAGGTGAGCCAAGTTCAAACTAAAATAATGCTTGACTGGGGGCTTCGCCGTAAAAAGAATGAAGGTTTAAATAAGTGACCAGTTCTGTACAAAATCCAAATATGTATGAGATCTTAAATGGTATTTTTTAATTTTGTTTTTGTGTAAATTAAATGTCACAACCATTTAACAAGAATATTGTGAACACCTGTATAGGGTGGCATGCAGAATTTTTTATCATGTATTAAATTAGTTTGATATTGAAAAAAACACATCTTAAAGTAAAATAAATAACAGTATGTAATCATTTCAAGGATTAGACCTTGAACCTGCAAGGTAAATTTCTAGGTCAACAGTATTTAGAAGTGTAAACAATTAAGTTCAAGTTGGTATACATACACAAATTGACCCAATAAGGGAAATTAGAAGAGATTAGAAAAAGAGATTCATAAAAATTAAATAGAAGTAGTGAAGCTAAGCAAAGAGTTAAAGTTTTAGTTAAGCCGATACGGGCTCCCCTGGGTTCGGGAGATGCCGTATTAAATAAAGTTAGTTTAGTTTAAAAATATCAAAATAGATTTTATTGTTCGCCGGTCTTATGGTCCCAGAATATAGTTCCATATGGTGTATTAGACCCAGTGACGTAAACTGGTCCCTTGTATTTAAAATCTACATTACAATATGCAGGGCCGGCCCGAGGGGTGAGCCGGTGCGGCGACAGTCTCAGGCGGCATGTTTACAGGGGCGGCAAAATGATCGTACAGGGGCGGCAAATAATCATCCTTGTTAAATGAAATTTAAAAGTGGGGACCTTTAAAATATATTTTAGAAATAAAACGATGCAATAAATAGAGGTGGGGACCTTTTATTTCTTCTCTTCTTCAAAAATTTTGAACCCAAAATTTTATTTCCTTGTAGGTGCGGCAAAATTGTAGCCGCCTCAGGCGGCACTTTTTAGCTGGCCCTGATAATATGAAAAAATAAACTTTTGAAAAATCTAAGGCCTTCTGCCAAAACTGAATTCGCAGTGGGTCAAAATACAGGGTGATTCAAAAATCAATCACGAAACTTAAGGGGTGATTTTACTGGACGAAATAAGGGTAGAGCTTCATATAATTTTTTCAAAATGTCATTCGTTTTCGAGTTACAAGCCGTCAAATTTCAATTGGATTGGTTAAAAAATAAATGCAATATGGCGAAAAAACCAAAATAAAAATTAAACTTTGACGACTTGTAACTCAAAAACGAATGACATTTTGAAAAAAATTATATGAAGCTCTACCCTTATTTTATCAAGTAGAATCACCCCCTTAAGTTTCGTGATCGATTTTTGAATCACCCTGTATAACCTAACATCCTGTATTATAAGTGATAATTTTAGGTTAAAATTTTGTTAAGATTCCTGGATCTTGAAAAGGGTTCTATATTGTTCTTTTACAGGGGAAAGAAAGTTATGGGTATGGTTGTCAGCGGTGCATGCGCGACCCTCCTGGAATGCGATAACCAACTTACTTGGGAAGTACCTGAGTCCTGGTCCTTAGCAGACGCTGCAACTGTACCTGTGGTCTACGGAACATCCATGTATGCTTTATTTAAGGTAAAAATTTAAAACAGTAAAAAATTAAGGCAAAATATTCTAAGTATATAACTCCGACAAAAAAACCGCGATCGATTTCTCGAAAAGTACGCTTTAGAAACTTTTGAAAATTTGGTGACATTATAAAATCAGTGGGAGGCATACAACTTAAATATTTTGACAACTCTACCACTTCCGGTTACACCGGAAATTAATGTCAACTTCCTTATTTTAAATGAAACACCCTATATATTATTTACTTTTTAGATTATGTGTAAAATTCTAAACAAAATTTATATATAATATTCCATACCTAACTCCAACCGTTTTCGACTTATTTTAAATTTTATGTAAAAAATGACGTTTGCAAGCCATTACATAACCATCAATTTCTTCTAAACAAAAGCCATGTTTATTTTAACACAAATTTTAACGGATATTTTGTCTACTTTAGAGAGGAAGAATGAAACGGGGTGATACAGTTCTTATTCACTCTGGTACAGGAGGTGTTGGTCAAGCTGCGATAACCCTAGCCCTTCACTGTGGTTGTACAGTATATACTACAGTAGGAACCCAAGAAAAACGAGAGTTTTTGAAGAAGAAGTTTCCACAATTAACAGGTAAATTTATTTTCAAAAACTGAAACCCGCCTTTTATTTTCTATTTAAAATATCACTTATAGTCCCTGAGTCCGTAATGAAATTGACTTCATAATAATAACCTTGTTTAGGAGGGTTCCTTGTGACAAGTCTTCCGCGAATATTCATACCGTCATATATGGAAGCTTCGCTTTAACCCAGCTTGTCAATGTCAAATGTTTCGGGTGTCGGACTGAGCAAATGCGTCACTTTTTTAACACGCTTTTATTAACTTGGGTTGTAACTATCTATCTGGCTGCCTATGTAACGGAATCTTTGAGCCTAATTTTAACCAACTTCCAGCTATTCGATTTCTTTGAAACTTTGCACACGTATTAAGGACCCATGACAATGCAATAATCTGCAAACAGTATCCCTTTATCTTTTTTTTAATCGCCAGGAAAAAAATTCCATTATATTATAAAAACAACACCTAGGATGCCATCTGTTGGAAAAATTTTAAACTTTGCTATTAAATGAAGAAGAAATTTTTTAGTGGATTGCAAAATGTTGGCAACGGTCCAAACATTGCCTGGATTGCCATCTGTTGGCAAAATTTGAAACTTTGCTACTTAATGAAGAAGAAATTTTTAGTGAGTTGCAATCTTTTGCAAATTTTAAAATTTGCTACCATTGTCATTTCATAGGGGGCTGGTTATTTTCTTTTTGCTGCTTAATTAAATAGTATGTTCTAATTTACTGTTATATTAAGAATTTTGTGCAATATAACGAACTAAAAAATGAAAAATAATTAATAGTTTAAAAAAACTAAAAAACACGCTTTTATATGCAACCGAACTAAAAATTAAAAAATAATTTTTCATTAAAAAAATATTTTCACTTCATAGTAAAAAGCGTGGGGTGCATTTTACTATTTTTTCATAACTTTTCCATCATAGATATTGGCAAATATAATAATTATAACATTTAATATATTAAGCACCCCACGCATTTTACTATGAAGTGAAAATATTTTTTTAATGAAAAATTATTTTTAATTTTTAGTTCGGTTGCATATAAAAGCGTGTTTTTTAGTTTTTTTAAACTATTAATTATTAACACGATTTTATTAGCTTGGATTGTATGTATGTATGTAACGGAATCTTTAAGCTTAATTTTCACCAACTTCCAGCGATTTGATTTCTTTGAAACTTTGCACACGTGTCAAGGACCCATGACAATGCAATAATCTGCAAACAGTATCCTGTTATCCTGATTAGGATCGCCAGGATAAATAAATTCCTTTATAGATTTTCTGTAGGAGAGTAACAGAGAAAGAGCTAGTGCGCGATCTGCGCATGCGTGCAGTTTCGGACGTACTCTCAGCATAAGGCTGACAGAAACTTATTCGGAGTAGTTGCGTTCTGAGACCATATGCAACAGTGAAGCTTTAAATGAAATGATTAGATTACGAAATAGTTCTTGAAACATTTCAATATCACATGTCCGCAGAAAATTAATTGATATATCGAACTAAAAATTAAAAATAAATAATAGTTTAAAAACTAAAAAACACGCTTTTATATGCAACCGAACTAAAAATTAGAAAATAATTTTTCATTACAAAGAGTTTGTATTACAGTAATAAAAGGTCAAACAATGAATCATAATTATATACCTCAAAATAGAATTATAATAAAATTTAAGATTATAACAGAATAATTTACTTCAGAGTAAAAAGCGTGGGGTGCATTTTACTATTTTTTCATAACTTTTCCCTCATAGATATTTACAAATGAAATAATTATAACATTTAATATATTAAGCACCCCACGCTTTTATTCTGAAGTGAATTAGTCTGTTATTATCTTAAATTTTATTATAATTCTATTTTGAGGTATATAATTATGATTCATTGTTTGACCTTTTATTACTGTAATACAAACTCTTTGTAATGAAAAATTATTTTGTAATTTTTAGTTCGCTTGCATATAAAAGCGTCTTTTTTAGTTTTTTTTTAACTATTATTTATTTTGTTGGACAAGTTTACCACAATATTTTAAATGCAATTTTGAAACATTGTGCCAAAAATCGTAGGTGTTACAGTCACAAAACCATAAGGCCCATGGACATATTTTGGATATCGGATTACGATTTTTGGCACAAAGTTTTAAAATTACATGTAAAATATTGTGGGAAACTTGTCCGAAAAACAGTGACGCGTTTGCCCAGTCCGATACCCGAAACATTTAACATTGACAGGCTGCGCGCGGTTTCCATATATGGCGGTATGAATATTCGTGGTAGACTCGTCCTAAGGAACGCACCTTAAAAGGTTTTAAAAGTGTTATTATCATTCATCATTATGTTAATTAATCTATTCTTATTTCCAGACAAGAATATCTCGAGTTCAAGAGATTTAAGCTTTGAAAATCACATAATGACTCACACTCATGGTAGAGGAGTTGACATAGTTCTAAATTCTCTGGCTGAGGAAAAACTACTTGCGTCAGTAAGATGTCTTGCTAAAGGTGGAAGATTCGTGGAAATTGGAAAGTTTGATTTAGCCATGGATAATGAATTAAGTCTGTTACTGCTTGAAAAAGAAGCTAGTTTCCATGGTTAGTATGAAGGAAGTAGAGACTCGCTTTTTTAAATATTTTTTACCTAAAAACACAAACAAAACAACAAATTTTTCATTTTTTTTTTACTTGGGCACCCTGTATCTCGCAAACGATCAACTTTTCAACTAAGGCAAATTGGGTTAAGTCATTATCTTTTGGCGTAAGGAAATTGTAGTAATAATTTGCACAGACCTTGTAGAGAAACCTGGGTGGCCTAAATAAAGCGTAAAGGAATACGAACGATATTTTTATGTGAAATAAAATGGTTAATTTAAAATATCTTAAAATCGATTGCTCGTAACCCTATTTATCAAGAATACCTTTTTTGTACAGCTTATCTACTAGAATCATAATATTACCTATGCAAAAAAGTTTGAGTTTGAGCGCTCAAACTTGTCGCGTTACTATGTACGCATCATAGATAACCCACATTTAGATCCGCAGTGGCTAGAAGCATTTTTCGGAATTTTACGACCTCGCGCAGTAAACAAATCGCACGCGCATGCGCAGAACATGCGCACTGGGAGAAAACAACACCGGCACTCCGTGCCCTCCGTCCGCTTTCTGACCCTGACGCTTATTAGCTACCGTACTTCGAACAAGAAACCCAGAGGAGTCGTAAATTCTTTCCGATAATGCGGATAGCCTGTTTGGTGCCAGGCGCGTTCACCCTCGATTTGCTTGCGCACAAACCCATTTTTTCGCCCATGAAATGTAACTTTTGTTTTGCGCTGTAATAACACTGGCAATCCATCGAGATCAGTGGTACGCATGCATTTGATTTTACGCGTTTGATTTTGACACGATGTCGCGCTGTTTGCTCGCCGCTCCACTATATTTTTAGCCTAAGGTAAACGGCATTAGATCGTTTCATTTAGACCCAAGGAGTCTATGGTAGTACAGAACTTTTAGAGACACCCGGTATATTCTTTTTTTATAGGTCTTATGTTGGACGCTCTTTTCAACGAAGCCTACTGGATAAAAGCGGAACTATTTAACGTATTGAACGAGGGCATAAAAAGCGGAGCAGTCAAACCTCTTTCGAAAACAGTTTTTGCCATGAACCAAGCAGAAGAAGCTTTTAGATATATGGGTACAGGAAAGCATATGGGAAAAGTTTTGATTCAAGTTAGACAGGAAGAGAAGGAAAGATGTATAGCGCCTCTTCCAGTTAAATTCCCAGCTCTTCCTAGGTAAATATTTCATTTTAGAATACTAACTATATAGTCCCAGAGCTAGTAAGTGTACCCTTCGAGTAACGTTGGGCCTGTAAGGCTAGAAATTTGTATTGTGATGAGTCATAGGCTAAGTACGAAAACCATTTAGCATCAGCCCTGCACATCATCACAATGTATATTTTAAAAGTTAAAAAAATAAATAAAAAACTTGAGGCTGTAAGCTTAAAATTTTTAGGATTTATTTCATTTATAGTAAGGTTTTAAAAAAAAATTACATGCGTTTTCGATAAGCACAAGTACTTGCCAGGCAAACTGAAACGTGTGGCTGATTTGGATGGCCATATTTCCAAAACAAATAAAATAAGATGTACCTAATGTGGTGTTTTCTTAAAGCTCTTTTAAAGATCTTTTTAACGGTGATACCAGTTATAATATACAAGGTGGAAAAAAGTTTTTGTATTTTTTTATGAGGCACCCTGTATATTATGTTACCATTAAAAAAAAATCTTTAAAAGAGCATTAAGAAAATGCCATATTAGAAACATCTAACTTTATTAGGTTTGGAAATATGGCCATCTAAATCAGCCACACCTTTCAGTTCGCCTGGCTAGTATTTGTGCTCATTGAAAACGCCTGTCATTTATTTTTTAAACCTTACTATGAATGAACTAAAGCCTTAAAAATTCCAGCTTACAGCTCCAAGTTTTTTATTTTTATTTTTTTTTAAACTTTAAAAACATACAGGGTGATGATATGTGCAGGGCTGATGCTTGCCAGGTGATGATTGTCGTACTTAACCAAGGAAGATAAACGTTTCAATAAGGAGCGCTCGATCCCATTAAAGCCTATATTCACTAAATTTTGTGACGTAATCTTTTCCCTTAATTCTTTGTTTACAATCGTACTGGAAGCTTTTTTCGAGGTTTTGGTGTTATTTTTTTGCTTTTTAGCCATTGGACTTTTATACAATATGTTTAGTTTTTTTACTGTTTACAGTTAAATTGAGTAGTTATTATTATTAGTGCAGTTACAGATAATTTTAAAACCTGTAAACAGGGTTCACTGACCTTTGGTTATTTTTTTAAAGGGAATTTACGTTTAAATCGTTATTAAGGATAAAATATTATTTTTTATGTGAAGTACTCTTGATGAAGCCCTAGAAAGACAGAAACAATTGTAGAGTAATGCTCTAATAATTATTGAAACATTAAAAAGCAATTTTTCCTATTTAGTATTAAGTATTGGTTTATTTTGTCAGATAAAAAATATTATGGCAAAAAGGTGACGTCACAAACATAACCTATATTTTCGAACAAATATGAAAATATGAAAAATTGAGCGCTCCTTATTAAAAGTTTATCTTCCTTGGTACTTAACATGCCTTGACTCATCACTATACAAATTTCTAGCCTTACAGGCCCAACGTTACTCGAAGGGTTCATTAGCTCTCCTACTAAAAACTAAGACAAAAAATCCTTCCAACACTTTTTCAACTAAGTTTTTAATACAGTGTCCATGGATGGACTTTACAAGAAGACAAATGGACCAAATATTTAAATGTTTAAGAAAGTCGTGTATAAAAACTGCTTTTGCTTCTTAAAAAAAACCAGATTCACGTTAAGAAATTTGTTTGGTTTTGTGCAGGGGATCCAAAAACTACAAAAATGTGAGAGTGAACCAAGACAAAACTACCTTTATTTTTAACTATTTGGACGCAAAAATATGCGTATTTTCTAGAACTTAATTTTATTAACTTACTAGCTATGATTCCCGGCTTCGCTCGGAAGTTGATATGAGTCCCAAATAACCGTTGTTCTGAATGAAGTTCAAATATTCGACAACAGATGGCGGCACTACACTTAATTTCCAAGTTGAAGGGTTGGAAGAGTCCTTATATCTTTAAAAATACGCCCTTTAGGGTAAAACGGGAACTTTCTTGTTCGAGGGGGATAAAGGGCTATCAGACTATATAAGTCCCTTTATCGTATCGGGACTCCTTTTCAAGTTTTATCGGTAAGCACATTTTATCAACTTAGTTTTATTATATACTAGCTATGATTCCCGGCTTCGCTCGGGAGTTGATATGAGACCCAAATAACCGTTGTTCTGAATGAAGTTCAAACACTCGACAACAGATGGCGCCACTACACTTAATTTCCAAGTTAAAGGGTTGGAAGAGTCCTTATATCTTTAAATATATGCCCTTTAGGGTAAAACGGGAACTTTCTTGTTCGAGGGGGATAAAGGGCTATCAGACTATATAAGTCCCTTTATCGTATCGGGACTCCTTTTCAAGTTTTATCGGCACGCACATTTTATCAACTTAGTTTTATTATATATAATGATAATGATAATGATATATCAGTAAAATGTTAAATATAAAAGGTTTTTAGAATTGAATGAAGATCCCATATCTGAAATTTTTACATAAAATAAACTAAATTTTGTTTTTAGTGTCATATTTTTTTTAATCATGTTTTACGCAATTTACCTAGTTTTAATACAACACAATAATTAATGTCAAAGTTTGTCAAATATATTTAAATACAAAAATGTAAAACCAATTACGAAACAAGGCGTAAAAACATGATTCAAATAATATGATACGAAAAAAACTTTTTTTTTTTGTTTATTAATACTCATAACCTTTTTTATTTGACATTTTGGTAAATTAGTAAAAATAAAGCTAGTTTTGTCTTGGTCCATTTTTCACATTTTTGTAGTTTTTGCAATCCCTGTTCAAAACAAAACAAATTTCTTAACGCAAATCTTGGTTTTTAAGAAGCAAAAGCTTTTGCCATACACGACTTTCCTAAACATTTAAATTTTTGGTTAGTTCTGATTAGTTCATTGTAAAGTCCAACCGTGGACATACTATATACATGATTTTCTGACGTATTTAGTTATACATGTTATACATGTTATCCTTGAAGTTATGTCAGGAGGACACCCTATATATTTTTAAATTTTTTTTTTTTTAGATATCACTGCGATGAAACCAAGACATACATCATTTGCGGCGGTTTAGGAGGATTTGGATTGGAGCTTGCAGATTGGTTAATCCTTAGAGGTTGTACGAAAATTGTTCTAACTTCACGAAGTGGGGTTAAAACTGGATATCAGTCATACAGAATCGCGTAAGTATTGGCTAATTACTTAGAGCACAAGCCGAGCAATTTTAAAATAAAAGCGTTCTTAAAACAGGAAGAGGAAGACAGTATTTTAGAGTATAACCAGAACTAACCAAAACTATGATTTGGCAAATATGACGTGTAAAACAAAAGTATCGCGAATAGGTTACCTAAAAAAATATGGCCAAGGCAATGATTAGTAAACAAAAATTGCAAAAATGTTGAATCATACTGTAATCTTTTTTTTTTTATTATTGTACTAAGCAAGACCGGTGATAGCTTTTTGTCAGGGACGTGAGGGTGTGAGAATTACGATTTCGGTTGGCAGTTCTGTTCAAAGTTGGTAGCATTATCAGCTGATGACAGAGTCGTGCCTTGTCGAAGCTTTGTTTGGTAAAACTGTGGAAATTATGCCATTTTCATTTTGGTTGTATATTTTGCAAGGATTTCCAGTTGTTAATGTTTTTGGTTAGTTTAGAGACTTCACATATTATTGGTTCGGACTCGTTTTATTTTAGAGATTTTGATAGTGTTTAGTCGAATAGTTTTTCAGTCATTCGTGTTTTTATATACATATGATACAGATGAGTGTCCGCTAATTAATGGTACACAGAAAAACCACAGATTTCTTATGCGAAAATACCCATTTAGGATTTAAACAAACATACCTATATCCAAAAGTTAATGATAAGGAAGATACGGGGTGTTAAAGAGATATAAATATTTTTATTCATGCATTTCGATAATTTTTGATATGTTTTAAACATTTTAATAAAACTCGGTATCCAGGAGTTTTAAGATATCAGCTATTTATATCTGCGCAGTTGTAATTATAGCTAATACGATGTTATTGAAGGTACATAAGTACATACTTTCGAGTGCACTGAACAACTAAAACGTGAATACCTTAAAAACGGTTGTCAAGACCGATTCATACTAAGTATACCTTTTTTTGTGCAGAAAGCATAGAGAAGCTTACTAGTTTACATACATACAGAGTAGTAACAAAAAATTGGGTAGTTTTAGAGAATTTTAAATAGTGTACCATCGCCCTCCTAGTCTACACACAAAAATTAATATTCGATCTGAAAAGCTAATGTTTAAAAACCCCTAGATACCGTTTTATTAAGATATTTAAAAAGGGGGAACAATTATCGAAATAAATTTACTTTTTCTTTTTACTATGACACCCCCGTATCTTCCTTATTATAAACTTTTGGATATTAGGTATGTTTGGTTAAATCTTAATATTTTGGCATAAGGAATCTGTGGTTTTTCTGTGTACCATTCATTAGCGGACACCCTGTATACAAAGTTTTTAAAATGGTTGTTGACTTACGGAACCATGGAAAATGTTTTGCTCTGCCAGGTACCTCATCGTCCTGTCGTCGCTTTGATAATTTTTAATTTTCAATATTTAAACCACATTTATGTTTTTGTTTTAAGTTATGCCTATTAAAATAATCCAATAAATTTTGTTTACAACATACAGTTCTTTTTTGTTTTCTCCTTAATTCTACGCCACTGATCTGCCTAAAATCAAACATGGCCGAAAATGGCCCGACTTGACGTCACAGCCGCGCTAGCCAATATGGCGAATGTCGTGACCTTATCTCATCAATCGAAGGGTATAGCAAAAACTAAAAGAGATGGAACGAATCAATTGCGCAATCTCGATTTTAATTGTTAAAACAAATTCAATGGTAAAAGTAAATCAAGGCTAACTTAATTCGTTTTGGAGATACAGAATGTTTTTCAAATTTTGTCAATTGGGCCAGGCACTTGTAACTTGCTTGATATTAGAGATAGAAAAGAAATGTAAATAGAAAAGTTTTAGGGATTTTTACGTAGAGTTCAGTGGCGTTTCTATATTTTTCTATTGACTTTTATTTTAAAGATATAATACAAAGTTGAGTTTTTTAAATGGAACACCCTGTATATTGTATTACCAATTAAAAGGTCTTCTTTAAAGCCGTAAAAAGTCCACATTGATATATTTAATTTTTTCATAATTTCGGAAATATAGCCATCGTCAGGAATTTGATAATAAACTGGCATTTTAAAAATAAAACACCCTGTTTATTTTATCATCATTAAAAAGACATTTTAAAGACCTTTAAGAATTTATCAAATTTAAAATGATTTTCTCTAACAGTTTCGGAAAAATAGGCTTCCAATTTTTAGTTCGTATATCTACTATTTTTTGGTCATATTTCCAAAACTATAAAGGATAAATAAATCAAATGTGGTATTTAAACTTCTTTAAAATATCTTTGCAACGGTAATATAATATACAGGGTGTTTCGTTAAAAAATCCTTATGACGACTATATTTCCGAAACTATTAAAAAATAATTACAATAAATATGGTATTTCTTATAGATTTTAAGGAGACCTTTCAACTAATTTTAAAATATACAAGGTGTCCATTTAAAGAAACCCAAATTTGTGTTATAACTTTAAAATAAAAGTCAATAAAAAAATATAGGTACGCCACTGAATTCTGCGTAAAAATCCCTTAAACTTTTCAATTTACTCTTTTTTTTCTATCCCTTATATCAAGCGAGTTACAAGTGCCTGGGCAAATTGACAAAAATTAAAAAACACTCTGTATCTCCAAACTGAATAAAGTTAGCCATGATTAACTTTCACCACTGAATTTGTTTAAAAAATCGAAATCGAGATTGTGCAATCAGATTTGTTCTACCTTTTTAGCTTTCGCTATAACCTGCAAAGTCAACGAAAAGGCGCCACCTTGTACAAGGCATTCCATTTAAGAGGAAAAAAAACGGCATTTTTACTTTCTCCGTATTTTTTAAAAATTCACGATAGCCAATCGATGTATTTTTGCTCGGAGAATTTAAAAATCGTTATTTTATTTGGTATAGTGGAAGCTATGCTTTATAAAAAAATTACTAAACGCTATTTTTTAGAATATGGAAATCGTATGGTTGCCATGTGGAAATCTCCACTGAAGATATAACAACCTACGAAGGCTGTCTCAATCTAATAAAGAGAGCAAATCAACTAGGACCAGTCCATGCCATCTTTAATCTAGCTGTTGTTCTGAAAGACGCTATTCTAGAAAATCAAACTGAAGAAAATTATAAAATATCTTTCGGACCCAAAGCCTACGCCACTGAATATTTGGATCAAGTGACGCGTAGTTTGTGTCCAGAACTAAGGTAACATTTTATTGCAATGTAACATTATACAGTAAACCCCAAAAAGTTGGACACCTATAGTGTTTCTATTCTTAAAACTATAAAATAACTAACTAACCAAGAATTAAGTTCTAAACAACTTTTTAACACGCTTTTATTAGCTTGGGTTGTATGTATGTATGTATGTATGTATGTATGTAACGGAATCTTTAAGCTTAATTTTCACCAACTTCCAGCGATTCGATTTCTTTGAAACTTTGCACACGTATCAAGGACCCATGACAATGCAATAATCTGCAAACAGTATCCCGTTATCCTGATTAGGATCGCCAGGATAAAAAATTTCTTTATAGATTTTCTGTAAAAGAGTAACAGCGAAAGAGCTAGTGCGCGATCTGCGCATGTGTGCAGTTTCTGACGTACTCTCAGCATAAGGCTGACAGAAACTTGTTCGGAGTAGCTGCGTTCTGAAACCCCATGCAAGAGTGAAGCTTTCAATGAAATGATTAGATTACGAAATAGTTCGTGAAACATTTCAATATCACATGTCCGCAGAAAATTAATTGATATATCGAACTAAAAAATGAAAAATAAATAATAGTTTAAAAAAACTAAAAAGCACGCTTTTATATGCAACCGAACTAAAAATTAGAAACTAATTTTTCATTGCAAAGAGTTTGTATTACAGTAATAAAAGGTCAAACAATGAATCATAATTATATACCTCAAAATAGAATTATAATAAAATTTAAGATAATAACAGAATAATTTACTTCAAAGCAAAAAGCGTGGGGTGCATTTTACTATTTTTTCATAACTTTTCCCTCATATATATTTACAAATGAAATAATTATAACATTTAATATATTAAGCACCCCACGCTTTTATTCTGAGGTGAATTATTCTTTTATTATCTTAAATTTTATTATAATTATATTTTGAGGTATATAATTATGATTCATTATTTTCTAATTTTTAGTTCGGTTGCATATAAAAGCGTGTTTTTTTAGTTTTTTAAACTATTAGTTATTTAAAGAGGATTTTAAGATATTAATGCAACTAATGCAATGTCAGTTTTTACTACCAATTTCTATTTTTAGATAATGTTTTAAAATAATCTTTTTACCATTTTAGAGATTTTGTAATATTTTCATCAGTTTCCTGTGGAAGAGGAAATGCTGGACAGTCCAATTATGGTATGGCCAATTCTGTAATGGAAAGAATTTGTGAAAAGAGAAGAAGCGAAGGTTTACCAGCTTTGGCAATTGAGTGGGGAGCTGTAGGGGATGTAAGTTGTGTACAGGGTCTACCTATAGTTTTAAATTAAATAAAATGAAATAGCCATTTTATACAGGGTGTCAGGAAAGTCAACGATAATAATAAGAGGGCTGATGGAACAAATCATAAGCTTGCAAAAAGCCTAAAATCACCTCAGTAAAACATTGATAATTGCCGAGATATTGGCACTTTATTAAAATTTTCATAATTTGAAATTACCCCGTATATATCATATGGCGATTCTTATTACCGCTATCTGCTGTTTTCATGTGAATTACCCCGTATATATCATATGGCGATTCTTACTACCGCTATCTGCTGTTTTTCAAAAAGTTTTATAAAGAATTACGATTTTTCGAAATATCAAAAATAAAAAGTTTACAAGTATAGTTAATTATTATCCTTATAATACCCATGATACCTTAATAACTATATTAACTTGAGTAGTTTGGCAGATGTGTACAATCAAATTTTGTTTTAGGTTGGTTTAGTGGCAGAAATGCAAGAGGAAGCCAGAGAAATGGAAATCGGTGGTACCCTACAACAGAGAATATCCAACTGTTTACAGTGCATGGACATTTTCCTGCGGCAAAAGAAGCAGCAGTAGTGTCCAGTATTGTAGTCGCTGAAAAACGAGCTGGAGCTGGTGGAGCTGACAACATTGTTGATGCTGTAGCAAATATTCTAGGTAAACATATCCGATCAAAACTACCTGTAAGACGCAAAGCATACCTACTCAGTACCCATATCAAAAATGTATAAACATTTCTTTATTCCGACTTAACATTAATTATGTTTTTTTTTAATTTTTTTTCTTTTTTTGTTGTTTCGACTTTTTATTCTTTTAATTATTTCTTATTTATTAACTTTTTTATTTTTAAGGTGTTAAGGATCTTAAAGCTATCTCTCTGCAAGCGACGTTAGCTGAGGTAGGAATGGACTCAATGACAGCAGTGGAAATTAAACAAACTCTGGAAAGAGAGTTTGAGGTGTTTTTGACCGCTCAAGACATTAAGAGTATGACTTTTGCCAGATTAATTGAGATTCAAGCAGAGAAAAATGCCGAAAGACAATCTGGTAAGTGTTAGAATTCCACAATAGCCAAATTTTCCTCAAAAATATATATAAACCATATTTAAATGAAAAGATAAAAAAATCTTAATATTAACAATCTGTCATATAGGAACCAAACGAGAACGTGCATTAATTGGAATGGACATGGTACTGAGACTTATCGGCGACGTCTCATTGACCAGCATTCCCATTCTTGACGTCAAAGGTAAAATGTCCGATAAGTCGTCTTTAAGTACCATGGTACTCATCCCTGGAATTGAGGGTACAGCTGTTGTTATGGAACCTCTTTATAAGCATTTGGAAGCACAGCTTGTAGCACTACAATTTCCCAATGAAACGCAAAAAGATACCATTGAAGACATGGCTTTGACTTATCTACCGGTAAGTAAATATTACATTAAATATCAAACTTCATACTCCTCCTCTTTCCTATAGAGTAGGGTTGCCATCCGTCCTGATATAACGGAACTGTCACCGTTATTAGGCCTGACGCGACGCGACGTCCCGATTTCAACGCGAAAAGTCCTGGTTCTTCATGATCCATGATCCAATAGATGACCTTACTTGGCATGACGAAATACCACAGTAGGGCTAGGGACCTACCCTACCAGCCCCTCCTTTGCCAATTTATCAGCTTCCTCATTGCCTTCGTGGCCCTCGTGTCCTGGTAACCAGGCAATAGTTAGCTTGTTGGACGCACCCACCTCTTCCATGGCAACTACGCAGTCCTGCACCAGCTTAGAGCTGATTTTGCATAAACTGAAGTTTTAGTGTTACCCTTTTATATACCATGCACAAGATAAAGGAGGGGGAGACTTTTAAAAACCTCACTGTACGAATATATCATGTATAATTTAACTTTACTTTTTAGCTTTTAGAAGAGCGAATATCAAAATCGGAACCCTTCAACATCATATCCTACTCTTTTGGTGGTGTCATAGCTCTGGAATTAGTTTACCTCTTGGAGAAGAAAGGTTATAGGGGAACCCTTATTTGTATTGACACAGCACCTGACTATATGAAAGGTTTAACAAATGTTTTAGAGGTCTCAGCAGACGATAAGTTCCAAGTTAGTTTGTTGGTTCATTTGATGTCTATGCAAATTTCCTATGAGCTTATCGCAAAACATGTGGTAAGTAATTTATTTGCATCTTGAAACATTACATATCCATATAATAGGGAAGCCCAAGAGAGGGATTTCGGAATTTACTACAGCGCGGAAGATTATTTTACCAGAGGATACCTTGTACCCGGTTAAGTACCTCCACCAAATATGAGCCCCGTATACAGGGCCAATCGTAAGAACCAAAAATATATCCATAAGAAATTTTCGAGCTCGTTAAATTAAGATAGCGTGAGTTAATTACATGCTAAACAGTGTATATTCCACTAATCTGACAATTTAAGAGTGACGTAAAGAAAGCGAGGCCTCTTTTTTTTATTTTAAAGAAAATAATTTAAGGATAACAATAAAATACATAATTCGATACGATCCGAACGATTTTCACATTTTTTGACATATATATTTAAAAATCTATAGCTGCTTCCAACACCGATAAAAAGGTATACATTATAGAACCTTTTTTTCTTCTTATTATCTAAGCTTTACAACCAATAGGTCTCTATATACCGATTCACACTTAGAGGTGTTCACCCGTGACGCATGAGTCGTCACCCATCAGTTGATTGTCAGGGTTTTATTAAGGATACGGGTAAAATCATACCAATACACATTTGAATCAGAATTATAAGTTTTGGTAGTACCAACCATTAATTTACGTAGGGAATTTTTCAAAAAGTCGTTACCCATAGGGAAAATTAGATCCAGTCCTAATTTGGCGGGTGAAGACGCATGAGGTTTAACCCCTTACCCATGACTCACAGGTGTGAATCATCCAGAGTCAAAGACTTTTTACGCGGGGTATAAACCGCGGGTAAAAACCCCTCGATGGAATTCGGCTATATGACGCTCGAGTAAATCCCCACTTAGTATAGTGGGCTCCTCTACTATAATTACAAATTGATTACTCCATTTCAACAACACATCATACAGGGCGATTAAAAATGATTAATTTTTTTCAGAAACTTTTATTTACCCTGTAGGATGTATTGTTAACAGAGGATATCCGGCTCTGTCAGCGCTACGTGCCTTCGAAAAGTTTTGTTTACTTTATCATTTTTTGTGTACCTGGCGGTATTGCTTTCAGAATGAAATAAATGTGGACCCATCTATACATGTTTTACTTATTTATTTTAAATTTTAGGAGGCACTTTTAAAATGCCCCGATTTCGAAGCACGTATGACATTGGCTCAAAGCATTGTAGGTCCAAAAGTCCACACTCACCGGAATACCAGAGGGCAATAGCAACCAGTATCTACAAGCGAATTAAGGCTTTAGTAACATGGACTCCAGAATACAAACTAAAATCAAAAGTTGTTCTTTTCAAACCAAAACTAGTTAGTATTGAATTACCCGATGAAGATTATGGTCTTTCGAAAATTTGTGAAAACCCTGTGGACGTGAGGGTATTCGATGGAAACCACGTAACAATTTTGGAAAATGCTGAAGTACCAATAGCAGTGTATGAAACTTTTGGAGTTGAGGTAGCTTCAAAGACTCCTGAAGGCAAGGAGGATATGGTGATTAAAGTTGAAAAAGTACAAACTGAGGAATCAACCAAATTAAAATAGTTTTTTGTATTTCAATTTTTGCATTTATTTAAGAGTTGTCTTCACATTTAAAATGCCTTAAATCACTTTCAATAAATACAACTTAAATTTTCCAATATTTTTTTAAAATTGTTTTAGATTTTCATTTTTACATTATTTGTTTTTTTATGTTTAGATATTATTTTTGCAAGGTTTTAACTTGCGCGTTTTTATTTTCATTATTTTTTTATTTGTAAATATATTTTATTTTAAAAAATATAGTTTTATTAGAAAACATATAAGGTGTTACAAATTCGAGGGGCAACATTTAGATTTTGGAGACGGTGAGAGATACAAGGTTGGTTAAATTGGGGTTAAGTTGCGCATATTTATGCTTAACAATATTATTATCGGAAAAAAACCAAATGTGCGAAACAGTTTTTTTCAGTTTAGTTTTAACACCTTAAAACAAACGACAACAGCATTGCAACTACTTCTGTTATATTGTTACGGACATTAAAAATAAGTGTTTTTAGTTTATAAAATTGTATAAAGGACCGTTTAATTTAGTCTGTAAATTTATTTGAATAATTTACCTTAGATTTTCCAAGTTCGACGAAAACCTCTGATTTAAGTAGTATAGATTCGACTTTTGTGCTGTAAACTTCGAGACTTTGACAAGTTAAGATTTTGTCCTTGTAACCATAGTTAACGTTTCGTTGTTAATAAAGGTATAAAAACGAAGAGGTGTTTTTATACGAGGTGTTTCGGAACAATATTCAATGATGCCATTTTATTTAGGATCTGACGTTTCATCTTTGAGCCACCATCATCAAATTATTTTTTTAATGGGCGAAATATTTGGTTTTAAACATAACAAACTTGCATTTTAATTGTAAATCCAACGACATATCACACTTTACATTTATGCGACGTTTCGAGCCGAAAAACCATAATTTACTAGTTTGCCATCAAAATTTACGATTTTATTCAAAACGATCGTGGAATTTTCCATTTAAAGGTAAGTATGCGTCCACTTTTCTTATCACTACTCAATATTCTTTTTTTTATTTATTTATAATTTAACTAAGAAATTAAAATAAAGCATTTAATTTAATCCAACGACTCTATCAACTTTATCATAGCATTTCATAAAAAAATTGATGAACAGTTAAAAGCGAACGCAGATAAACATGTAATTTCAGATTTATGCATCTCTGTACGGTCCAACTAGAAAGGCTCCACACTCCCAACTTTGTTTATTCATTAACTTCTTCAAATATTTATTAAATCCAGTCGTAATAAATTTCCTTTCACGTTTTTTTCGCCCTTTCGGGGTCATCCCACCCAGGTCCGACGACCGCCCCCTAGGTGGTGCACTGCAGCCTGAAGGCTTATTGTACCTTGACCCCTACTCCTTCCCATTCACACACCATTAATTCCATAACTTGGATGGTTGTTGCTCGGTCCGTTCGTTCACCCCCGAGCAGAACACCGCGTGCCGTTGCCCAAAACCGACAACGCCGGTCACCCTTCCAAGTTATGGGCGCGCACTTCACTGCTTAACTCCGGAGATCGACGCTGCCGATACAACCGGAGCAGCCACAAGCGCGCCTTTCACGTTACTTTAGATATAAGAATAACACTGAAAAATATGATAGGAAAAAAATGAAATAAAAAACACATTTTAAAACATAGATAAAATATCTTTTATTATAAGAAATATAGATTGTATATTTTGATTCGTAAGGACGGATACATTCTTTTAAGTCTAAAAAGCTGAGGAATACATGATACGCTAGGAAGAAACGCTTAAATCGGAATGGCACTTAACATTACTGGAATCACCTTGTTAATATGTATTTACTCAACCCTGTATACAGGGAAAAAGAAACAAGAGTACCGATAATCATGTTTAAGAAACTAACCAGAACTATCTCAATCAAATACTGTACAGGGTGGGCCAAGTTCGACGCTTTTTATAGGAAACTCTAGTTTCTGTATGTTACCGCAATTCACTGTCTTTCGTCGTTTACTCGCTACAGCGTGTTTTTAATTTAGTGCGTTTTCTTTAATCCTTTATAACTTTTTTATTTTTGGTAAAAACTTTTTGCAGCAAATTTTAATCAGATTGCAAAAATGTGCTTATTTTTTTCTGAGGTGACCCGTTTTTGACTTATTTATTTATTTTTGTAAGTTTAAATGGAACACCCGTATATTATTTAGTATTAAAATGCTTAAAAATAACTTTTTTTTTAATGTATTACACTTCACATTTCTTTCAATCCGTTTTTGAGATATTGCATATTTTGTCATTTTATTACTGATATGTGGCTAGAAAGTAGGCCATGACAGTAATCATATTTTACTTTAAACAATCACAATATATCTTTTGTATTTTATTGATTTTGATGGCAAAAAATTATTAATAATAATAATTTAATAGCTTAAATAAGGGTAAATAATAATTCTTTTTAAGAGTAAATTTAATTTCTTCTGTTTATGTTTGCCCCAAGGACTTTTTAATCAGGTTTAATTAATATTTGGCAATTTAATAATAAAAAACGACAATTATTTTCAACGTATGCAGGTAAATTAAAGATGACCATGGATTACAAATGCAAACTAAATTTAAACCCTATATACGAAAGCTTGCTATTTGTTTTCCATGGTCATCTTTAATTTACCTGCATACGTTAAAATAATTATCGTACATTTTGAAAAAGGTAATTTTTAAAGCATTTTTAGTACTGAAATATACATGATGTTATTCCATTTAAAATTTCCAAAAATAAATAAATTAGTCAAAAATGGGTCACATTAGCAAAAAAACGAAGAACCATTTTTACGTAGAATGTAATAAAAACACAAATTTTTACTTTTGTTATTTTGTCACATATTTTATATTATTTGCTATAAAGAAAGCGACGAACTTGGCCACCCTGTACAGCAATGGTTTTTAAACTCTTTACTTGGAACAAAATCACCTTGCTTACTCTTTAATACATCCTTCTTATACACCCTGTATAATATAAAATGGAAGCTTAACAATCTATAAAATACTGATATAATAGTGTTATAGTTTAAGTAATGTTTCATTTTTCTGTTGGCTCACATAGTTTTCAAAATATACAGGGTGTTGTCAAAGTTGAGTCAACAATGTTAAAGGCTTGTAAAACTGAATGGAATGAAAAATATTTTTGTCATAAAAAATGTATTCCACTGAGTTTTCCGCAAGTTATTTTATTTTAATTGGATCAAGCAAGTAAAAATACAGTTTTTTAGCTCGTGAGCTATTTTTGTATCTTCCTTAGTAGAAAAAATGGAATTCCTTATTTCATATCCCTGGCTCACCCAAAAAAGATGAGAAAAATTTAATAAACAATCTTAAAAATTGCAATTCGAAGGAATGAATTTTTTTTTTTTTTTTTTGTAACGTGGCCAACAAAAACACATCACACAAAATCTATAACAATCTAATAAGGCACCTTACTTTATCAAGTATAATCAATGGATAAAATTTATAAACTTATCCAAAATTCGACAAAAAAAAATGTGGAATGTATCTTAAAAACTATTGAGAATTGTATAAAAAAGCTAAACAGTACAAAGAAACATACACAATTAAAAAGTAGTATAAATAAAAATATGTATAATTTAAAAAGAAAGAATATAAAAATTTAAGTACACATGACTAAACTTAAAATTACTAAAATTTTTAGGAGTACTATATAGTAATAAAATTGGAGTTTTTATATCACATTAAAATGTATACATCTTTATTTTCGTTCAGAAGGAATATGGGCATTTCCCTTGTAAAAATGTCAGATCTATATGGAATAAATGTTGTCAACATTATAAAATATTACAAAATAAACTCTTTTAACAATAAGAGCACGTAAAATGTGATCCAAAAATTGGCTGTTACTTTCTAGACTAGTACGAAAAGAGTTATAGATTAGTCCGAGAAAAAAAAAAGTTTTAAGGACTAGTCCGGAAAAAGTCTTATTTCTGGACCAATCCAAAAATAGGTCATGTCTGGTAATAGAATTCTTTTGAGGCTAGGCCGGAGAAAGTTATATAAAAAAAACTGTCCGAAAAGTGGGTATTTTCCACATATATATAACCAATATATAAACACTGTATGTCGCCGCCAAGTCATAAAATGACGCCAGTATGGGGCAGATTTAATGTAGGGTCGCGCTTGCGCAATATCGAAAATTTATGGGTTGTCGTGGTAACCAATGTAAACAAACCAAGACTCTCGGCGTCCTGTTGGCCATATTTGATCAGAGCCGGAGTTCTGGTGGCGTTCGGCGTGTGTTCTTCTTGAATTATTTCTAATTTATTTGGTTGTTTTTAGTGTCCTATAACGTTTTGATAACTTTTTCTGGGTGGGTTGTTTTGTGGTGTGTGTGTTTGTACATTTTTGAAATTAAAATCCCTAATTGATTTATATAATAAAGCATAATTTTTAAAGCTGGTCCTGCTTAGTAAATATTTACATATTAAGTTCTGCGAGCTGCGCAAGTACGCCTACTACATTACAGAAGCTCCACACTGGCGTCAAAACAGCGACACTACATTGCCAATATATTGGTTATATATATGTGGTATTTTCCGATCGATTATAAGGTAAATATTTAAAAGTTTTTATTGCTCAAAAATTGAACTAAGCACAAATAATTATGGATCACAATTTCACATATATGCCGAATATAAGATTTGTAATATGTAAAAAATAGCTTATTTAGTTAACAATTAAAATTTTGTACTGAACAAGTCGTTAGTGGCTGTCTTCCTTATAGGGCAGATATACAGGGTATCCCATAACTAATGGGACAAAATACAAGCCATCAAAACAAAGGTATATCTTGTGTATTTTTCGAACATTTCAGCATATTTTCCGGAACATCTATTTTAACAATGCAAAAAAATGTATATTTTGATGTCTAGGCTCTGTGACCAAGTTATGAGACCCTGTATTTTTAATCTTCTACACAAAATTATCAAGAAATAGTAGGAAATCCTTAAAAAGAGACTATACTAGATTTTTCATCACTTAATACCAACCAAGTATATATTTTGCATAAATAGCTATATCACTTTATGTACATGGTGGCGCCTTTTGGTTGACCTTGCAAGGTATAGCGAAAATTAAGAGAGATAGAACAAATCCGATTGCACAATCTTGATTACAATTTTTGAAACAAATTAAATGGTAAAAGCAAATCATGGCTAACTTGATTCGTTTTGGAGATACAGAGTGTTTTTTAAATTTTGTCAATTTGGCCAGGCACTTGTAACTCGCTTGTTATAGAGAGAAAAAATGTAAGAAGGAGAGTTTTAGGGATTTTTACGTAGAATTCAGTGGCGTACCTACATTTTTTATTGACTTTTATATTTTAAGTTATAACACAAAGTTGGATTTTTTAAACGAAACACCCTGCAGCCGTAAAAAAATCCACATTTAATATATTTAATTTGTAATACTTTCGGAAATATAGCATTCGCCCGGAATTCGAATTTAAAATAGCATTTTTAAATAAAACACACTATATATTTTATGACCATTAAAAAGACATTTAAAAATACCTTTAAAAATTTACCACATTTAAAATTATTTTCTCCAACAGTTTCGGAAATATGAGCATCAAAATATCTACTATTTTTAGGATTTATATAATCATATTTCCAAAACTAGAAAAGATAAATAAATGAAATGTAGTATTTTCCTAAACCTCTTTGAAATATCTTTGCAACGGTAATATAATGTACACGGATGTTTTGTTAAAAAAAATATTCTGATGATGACCATACTTCCGAAACTACTTAAAAATAGATATATTAAATATGATATTTCTTATAGCTCTCAAGGAGCCCTATACAGGGTGATTTTTTTAGAAGACTCAACTCTGTGTTATAACTTTTAAATAAAAGTCAATGGAAAAAATTTAGGTACGCCACTGAATTCTACGTAAAAATCCCTAAAACTTTTTTATTTAATTTTTCTTTTATTTCTAATATCAAACGAGTTACAAGTGCCTGTCCAAATTGACAAAATTTAAAAAACACTCTGTATCTCCAAAACGAATCAAGTTAGCCATGGTTTGCTTTGACCATTGAATTTGTTTCAAAAATTAAAATCGAGATTGCGCAATAAAATTTTCTCTTTTAGTTTTCGCTATACCCTGCAAGGTCAGAACGAATAGGCGCCACCTGTACGTTATTACATTAAGTTGGCATAATATACGTAAAATAAAAATCTTAGAAAAAAAAATTATAGAATCACTAGAGCTGCGTTGTTATGACCGATTTTCGAGATGATCGCCGTCTCCGTGGTGTTAACCTTGGCAACGGGGGAAGAAGCACACTTCTGGGGACACGAGCCGCGGAGAAAGCTTAGCGGTTGCCGAGACTCATGGGCGTCGGGGGTTTTTCTTGCAGAGTCACTGTCTTCATTGGACTGGAAAAGAAAGCACATTGTTTTCTCTTTTTCTCTTGCAAGTCAATATAATACCTACTTGTTGGAATGATAGAACCAAAAAAAATTTAAGTTTAATTATTATTATAATTACTCTTTTTTTTTTATAAGATGCATGGGTAATACCAAAGGCAATTGTAGTTTTCACTATATAGAAATCACAGATTAGCAGTACATCGAAAAAAATAGCCAGCAACTATAAACTAGTAAGAATTGAAAAATAATACAAGATGATGTGTCAGGCAGTTGGTAATAAAGATGTGCAGTGTGTTCTGCGTATTTATATTTTTTTGCCTTGCCACGATCGACCAATAGTCCCGATTGACTGACCACCCATGCTATAAATTAGTATAGATCATACATGCAGTAATATTTAGTAACTTAATATTTTAACTAGTGACAAATAAACTATTGGCAACATTGCCATGAGGATATTTTTAATACGGCCGACTCGTTATAGTATATTACATAACAAGTGTTAAAAGTGATATATTTCCCAGGAGTGGAAGATTACCGCACGAGGCGATGGCCGAGTGCGACAATACCACGAGTGTGAAATTCACTTTGACACTAGTCATGTGCCAATCTTTTTTCCCGACCAAAAAGTATTTATCATTAATCTTAAATTATTTTTGGTGACGAAAACGGTTTTCTGCCAATTTTATGATGTTTTTTTTTAATAAATGGTTCTTACTGGTTTAAGACCCTTTTTTAATAAAACACTAGTGGCGTTGATCAAAAATATCCCGTTTTTCATTAATTATAACTTAACAAACTTGCGGGACCGGGGAGTGACTAGGGATGCTGGGCGTGATACCTACAGAATTACATGCACTGTTATGTCTTTAATTAAGTGTTTCATGGTAAAATTACGTGAAAACACCTTATCACTGGACACAAACACTAAATAAATATACATTCTTTAATATTAATTATAAATATGTGCGTTTATGTGACATATAACCTCACTTTTAAAGGAATGAAAAACAGTAGTCGATATGTTGAAATTGACGTTGAAACATTAAAAAGTTATCTTGAACGACGTCATCTATAAAGTGCCTTGTAAATAGAAGTAGTATTTTATAGCTAATAAGGTATTTAGTATATTTTAGGAATATTACCTTTGTTAGCTGCTTACAGCAGCTGTAAGCACTTTTATTTTTGACAAATCAATGGCGTCAGTCTTACAGCAGCTCACAGCGGTTGTTAGCGGCGCCGGGAGATGTCTAACCACTGTCTAACAGAATGAAAAAGCAAGGAGGGGAAATATTGCCAAATTTGAGGTTAAAAGTCAAACAAAATTGAGTAAATGATTACTAATAAAAATAACAATAGTATGTGTGGGAAACCATGTAAAGGATTAATTTACCTGCCATTAAAGATATTGCACATTTTTGTTTTAAAACTGGAGTTGCCATTTTTAGGTTATATTATTATTATTTTTTATGTCATTTGTCATTGGCGGTAAGCGCTTTTATTTTTTCGATTCACATTATAATGACGTCAGCTGTTAGACAAGCTTGTTAGCAGCTGTAAGACAGAAGAATTAGAAAAATATCCCTTTTATATTTATCTAAATTTTAAATAAGTTTCAATTTTAGGATAGTTTAGCTATCAATATTTAGTACATATCTTTAATGGGTTGCCTATTATTAAACGCATTTTCCATTCCCGTTAAATAAAAAGTCTATAACCTAATAAACCCCTCAAATATGAATAACTATAATAACAATTTAATTTGTAAAAAAATAATAAAAAATTTACCACTGGTAAGTTAAGACTTTTATTTTGTTAAAAAATACTGTAAATATATTATTTATCACGGAATTTAAGTACCTGTCATTCTGCTTTTCAACACTAGTGTTGAAAAGTAGATTCTCAACACGCGTGTGATATTAATCGTTTTTTAAATGATTAAGAAGTGCGTTTTATGTCATTTTCGTGTAGTCAGTGAGAAAATTTGTTTGACCAGGAGGTAATTCATATTTTTATTACCCAAAAGAATTTAATTATAAGAGCTCGGCTACCATTAAAATTGTCACTTAATATAATAAAACAATATGCTATTAGTCCCTGGGCCAGTAATGAAATGGACTTCATGATATGAACCCTTTAAAACCATTTTAGGGGGGTTTCTTTTCACGAGTCTACCACGAATATTCATACCGCCATATATGGAAGCGGCACTTTAATCCAGCCTTTCAATGTCAAATGTTTTGGGCGTCGGACTGGGCGAACGCGTAACTTTTTTGTAAGACAAGTTTACCACAATGTTTTACATGCAATTTTTAAACAATTGAAGCAAAATGGTAACATATTATTCAAGGTACTCGGACTCACGGTGGTTTCATCACTGTAGCCCTTATGGTTTCTGGCACAATGTTAAAAAATTGCATCGTAAATCGTTGTGGTAAGCTTTTCGACGAAAAGTGACGCGTTCGCCCAGTCCGACACCCTAAACATTTGACATTGACAGGCTGGGATTAAAAGCCTCACTTCCACATATGGCGGTATGAATATTCTGTTGGCAGACGCGTCAAAAGCGAACCAACCCAAAACGGTTTTTAAAAGTGCCATTATCATGTTAGTGTCAATTTCATTACTAGCCCAAGGACTATATTGTTTTGCAAAGCAATGATTTCGTAATACGGCTCTCTTTTATCCACGACGACATTAATGAAGCACTAGCAAAACAAACAAGTCCAGGACAATGGATGATACAATTCTCCTTAATCTATTGTTGCCTAGAAATCAAATATATTATTCCATTTTCTGCCGAGAAAATATACATCGCAAAGAACAATACTATGTAAAAATTATGTGTTCTTGATTAACTTATCACACCTAAAACAGGGTTTAGTTTTTAAAAACTTACAATGGATATATTTTCTAAACCAAGGGATATACACAAAAAAATTAAAAAAGTTTCTATAAAATCTGAGGGACTATAAATGACGCATTTTTCGAAACACCTCTATCACAACCCCCTTAAGCTGCACCCCAGTCACTTTAAAATCTTATGCAGCACCTCTTTGGAAAGCTTATGAAAATACTTTTCATTGGTCATAAAAAGTTGGCGTAAAGTCAAATACTACCACTTAAATTTAAGAGAAATCATATTTTTGTTCATAAAAGAGTACCCGAAAATATCCAAATAAATTAATATAAAATCAATAATAATAATAAATAAAATAATTCTCCCTTAAGCTAACTAAAGTCCGGTGATGGCTTAGCGTGTACAGGCGTTCAGTCGTTGGGCGCACAACGGACGTGAGGTGGGTTCGAATCCTGCTGAGGCCAAATAGTTAGGTTTACCACTGGGTGCGCATTGCCGACAAGCATTTATAGATTTAGGAATTTTAACTCTTCCCGTCTCTCTATATATACCTTCTAATAGTTTATGTAAGACAGACTGAGGCTGAATTTGGAAAGGAACTCTGATATTCACGATTATAATACAAGAACTAAAAACCACCTACATCGTACATATTCTCGCTTAAGTGTCGGCCAGAGTTCTCCGACATTTATAAGGAATTATTTTTATAATAAATTTTTGCAACTTTTTGGTAATTTTGAAAATAATACGCTTCTGAAGAATACCTTGCAGAATTTCTTAGTGGAACAAGCCTTTTATGATGTAAATGAGTATCTGTCAATGTAGGTGTTCCATTGTTTTTGTGCTTTATTTTTGTAGTCTGTATTTTAATGAAAGTCTGTTATCATTTAAGTGTGTAGCAAATTAGTATTTTAATCTCTTATTGTGCTTATTTTATTTTATTTATATATTTTTAAATCTAGACTTAGTGTATGTTTGTATGACAAGTCCGATAAGCTATTTCTTTTATTTGTAATGGCTTGAGTGATGAATAAAGATTACTTTACTTTACTTTAATTTTAGAAAACGAGTGCCGTATTTTAGAAAACGGTGCCGTATTTTAAAAAAACGGTGCCGTATTTTAAAAAACGGTGCCGTATTTAAAAACGGTGCCGTATTTTAAAAACGGTGCCGTATTTTAAAAACGGTGCCGTATTTTAGAAAACGGTGCCGTATTTTAAAAAACGGTGCCGTATTTGAAAATACAGGGCTGTATTTTGAAACTACAGGGCTGTTCAGCTGTTTATTTTGCTGTTCATATTTAATTACCTGTTCATGTTTAGACTTTTGCGCAGGCGTCATAATTGTAGATACATATATTAGATAAGTCCAGAGAGACTTGGCCAGTCCCCGAGAGGTGTGGTGTGGTTGTGTGTTTTTAAATCACATCATACTTTGCCTCCTTGGTTCGTACTGTATCAATCAACCTGAAACCTGTCAAAACAAGAAACCTACTCTTGATGGGTTAATATACCTTGCGGTTTTCGCTATTCGATAGGTATACTTGGTAATATTAGTGTCGTTGACAGCCTCGTATATAATTTGCATATCTACTTGTGATAATAATATTAGCATCCGCTGGCGGCCCTGTATAATTTACCCATATATCTTCTTGTATCACGGCAAATTACTGCTTTTTAAATAAAATCACTGTTATTTGCCGTCTTTTAAATTATATCGCTGTTATTTCATTAATAAAACAGTTTATTACAGTATAATTATTTAAAAGACGGCAAAATTACTGCTTTTTAAATAAGAACACTGTTATTTACCGTCTTTTAAATTATATCGCTGTTATTTCATTAATAAACAGTTTATTACAGTATAATTATTTAAAAGACGGCAAAATTACTGCTTTTTAAATAAGAACACTGTTATTTGCCGTCTTTTAAATTATATCGCTGTTATTTCATTAATAAACAGTTTATTACAGTATAATTATTTAAAAGACGGCAAAATTACTGTTTTTTAAATAAGAACACTGTTATTTGCCGTCTTTTAAATTATATCGCTGTTATTTTATTAATAAACAGTTTATTACAGTAAAATTATTTAAAAGACGGCAAAATTACTGCTTTTTAAATAAGAACACTGTTATTTGCCGTCTTTAAAATTATATCGCTGTTATTTCATTAATAAACAGTTTATTACAGTAAAATTATTTAAAAGACGGTAAAATTACTGCTTTTTAAATAAGAACACTGTTATTTGCCGTCTTTTAAATTATATCGCTGTTATTTCATTAATAAACAGTTTATTACAGTAAAATTATTTAAAAGACGGCAAAATTACTACTTTTTAAATAAAATCACTGTTATTTGCCGTCTTTTAAATTATATCGCTGTTATTTTATTATTATTTTTTTTTTTTAAAAAGTAAACCAATAGTAAAAATTAATATTTAATCAAAAGTTACCAGCCATCTTAAATTTTTTACAGACTGATTACAACGGTAACATAAAAAAATATTCTACATTTAAAAATAATTACTATTTTTTTTTTAAAATAATGAAAAAAACACTTATATAAACTCAAAACTCTGTAAAAAAATTAGAAAGATTCCAAAATTTAATTGTTTTTTTTTAAAGTAAACCAATAGTAAAAATTAATATTTAATCAAAAGTTACCAGCCATCTTAAATTTTTTACAGACTGATTACAACGGTAACATAAAAAAATATTCTACATTTAAAAACTATTTTAAAAAATAATGAAAAAAAACACTTATATAAACTCAAAACTCTGTAAAAAAAATAGAAAGATTCCAAAATTTAATTGTTTTTTTCTAAAAAGTAAACCAATAGTAAAAATTAATATTTAATCAAAAGTTACCAGCCATCTTAAATTTTCTACAGACTGATTACAACAGCACCATATAAAAATATTAATTTTACTTTTTTTAAAACCTATTTTAAAAAATAATAAAAATACACTTACCACTTACTGTAGTTCGATAAACTCATAAAGTGTAGCCGGTTTCGGCTTTCCAACATCTTTTTTCCTTTATACAGCAATCCAACATTATTTTTCTCATTAATAGAAACGATATTCTCATCTGATAAATCAAGACGTTTTGGAAGAAATATCTTTCTGTCTTCTAATTCTACCAATATTGATGGTCCAAATTTTGTTAAAACTTTTTTCATATTTAAAACTTTATATATTTTATTTAACTCAAGACTGTCAGAAGAACTGACCTCTTTAAAATTAAGTTGTTCGTTAAGCGAGGATAAAAGAGACATGTTTTATTTTTGTTTGACAAAAATATACTAATAATTACCTTAATAAATTTTGCCTTATATACTCTTTTCTCAATTTATATTTTCAAAACAAGTACTTCCGTTTTTGATTCTCACGGTATATTTTTGTAACAAACAACACAAATTAAAAATATTTTCGAAAAATAAGCCTTGATAAGAAGTAAAATAATATTATTGTTATTGTATTTTGAAAAATAAGGAAGCCTGAAAACCGCATTATTATTGTCAAAAAAATATTTGTATTAATGTATGAAAAATAAGGAAACCGCATTATTATTGGAATTTTAAAAATAACAAATATTTGCGTAGCATTTTGTAAAAACAACAACATCAATTTTATTTGTATGTTATGCATTTTATATATACCTACATTTTCTAAAAATAAGGAAACCGAAACAAATATTATGTCGCGAAAGATAAATAAATCGAATTTTAAAACGGAAGCCGTGATAAGCTTTTACTACTAATACTATTACATCAGCTGATTATACGGGTGATGTTAATTTATATATATACCGATCAATTTTGTAAAACGATGAAAAAGCTATTTTTTTAATAAAAATATTATTCCCATTTTGTGAAAACAGCTAAATATACGCGCCCCGCGCGACGCTCGAGGTTCCTTTCCACTCGGCGCCGACGTCAGAGGGCAGACGTCAATCTACGTCAAAGTTCCTAGGTCAAACATTCTACGTCAGGATGCTACGTCAAATTTTTACGTCAGGCTGCTACGTCAAACATTCTACGTCATGCCCAAACGTCAAATTCCTACGTCAGACTCCTACGTCAGAGGGCTGACGTCATGCGTGCCCAAGTGCCTTCTGACGTCATGGTGCTATACTGCGACATCCTACTACCGTTTCCGTCGCTCTTCACGCTGTCCTTGTCGCTTTTCACCTCGTTATCCTCCGCGCTTTGAAGATATCAACGAACGGATTGTTTTTGCTGAACACCATGCTATTCGAGCCGCTGAACGGATTCAAGTTCTCGTCTTTCCAGGTAGCTTGCGAACGGATTGAAATTCTTCTCCTCGTTGTAACGGTTGTCTTCTCCGAGGTGTTGTTTTTAGCTTGGCAGAATTTCTACACAAAGAAGATAATTATTATTAACGTGAGATATAATTCAGGATGTCATGCAGCTATTTTACTATAAGGATGAATATACAAGGTGTTACAAAATGTTGTTAGAAAATTTAAGGCCAGAAATCCACATCAGACAGTATGAAAGAAAAGTTCGTTATAAACAAAAACTAAAAAAAAATATTTCTCTCTTTTAACTCATTTTAAGTAAAAATGAGACCAAGCTTCAGAGTAAACCTTAACTAAATCCAGTATATATTGTTGTTACATAGTTGCCAATAAAAATTATAAAACCTAAAATTTAGAAAGAGAAGAAGTACTACAGCAACCATTTTTTTTTTATGGTCTGAGAAGTAGCAATGGATTTTTTCTTAAGTTAAACAAGAAACGAAAACAAAAATAGAAGGCATAAAGCTTTATTTTATGTTGCTTAATCTAAAGAAGGCACAAAATTTTACACACATTTAGACAGTCAGGGGCAGTACCGTTTTTGTCAGAAATGTTTCTTCAGTTACTGTTTAAGACATATGCTGAACTCATTAAATGTAATTAAGTTAGTTCATATAAAGTTTTTATACTTTCAATAGTAGAACCTGCCCTTAAATTTTCTAAACAACATTGTTCTAAAAAAGATTACTACTAAAAAAGAGGTTAGAAAATGACAGAATACACTCACTACATACTTACCTAATTTTCCATCATTCATAGCCTGTCCAAAGAATGTTACCGTGATAGGGGTAGTGCACCTCTTTACGGGTTCTTTAATGGGTTCTATGCTTGGAGGACCACTAACAGTCAGTGTTAACTTATCCCCACCCTGTAAACCAAACATACCTTTGTTTAAAAGTTGATAAATATAAAGGTAAAGGGTATCACAATGAAAAAAATGTTTCACTATTTTTTTAATGTTTCGAATTTTTCTAAAACTAAAAATGGTATTCTTTGTAAGACTGACTCTGAGTGACTGTTTTCAAGATATTAGCGTTTAAGTTGTTTAGTGCAACCAAAAATACTTTTTTTTCATGAAGGGAAAAATTCAATGGACCTCTGTTGAAAGGTACTAAAATGTAACTTTTCATGGAACTACTTTTGTTCCCAGAAAAAAATGTTATTACCTTTTCCCGGGTATACATACACGTAATTAATGGTAGATATTTAATTTTTGAATATTTTATTATACAAAACTTAAATTACTTTTCGATCATAGGTAGAATAAGACATATTTTAACTTTATAATATTCAAAATATCTACTAAAACAACCACACTAAGTTCCAAATTTTTAATTCAAATCCATAAAATCACAGAATTGCATTGACAGATATTTACTAGTTTTTAAAAACACAACATCGAACTAAAATCTATAACTTTTCTCGCTTGTATAATAAATCACTAAAATTTACAACAATCACAAAGGGCATCTTATGATTTACTGTATCCTCATATATTTTTGGTAGCACTAAATTGTTTGTCTTACTGAATTGAACACAATACTGACCGACAGTTTTCTCTCCTACACCTTCATTTGGAAAATTCTCAGAAAACCCTTTGTCTGTATATTTTATAAATCTTTTTTAATATCACTAAATATTCTTTAGTCTTATGGCAAAGTTGCTTGATTATAGTGAGCATACAGTAGATAGCATATAACAAGAGTGAAATCCCCAGCAAAGCTATTAAGTAATAGGAACATACACAGTAAATTTCAACTGTCATTTTTGTGTCAAAAAAGTAATGTTATCAAATTTGATTGACGCTTATAACCGCGTCAAAATTAAATCCCGATTCCCACCGAAATTACTGCAAAAATAAAGATTTCGACAAATACTTACAACTGCAATAAATGTGGCTGCACTCAGTGAAGATTCCTCTTCTTTCGGCGCTTGTACAAACATTTGATTGGTGAGCTTCGAATTCTGGAAGTTCTTCTTCCATTTTTGCTAATTGAAAATTACCTTATTTAATGAAATGTTCATTTTGAAACAACGAAAATCAACATACAAAAAAAATACATTTTCACAATTTTACCTTTCAAGATGTTGCACTTAATTTGTCCCGGAGGCAGAGGGTTTCGCAGTACCCGATATTTTCGTGATATTATTAGGAATTTCTGCAGGAAGAGACTTGGAACCACTACTGCTCTCAGATTCTGTAAATTAATGTAAAAAATATACAGGGAGTTACAGAATAAGATGTTGATCCTCAAGGGTGTTAAACCTTGGGTGATTTTAAGAAGAAAAATTCAAAAAAACCTATGTCTTAACCCTTTAACTTTTGAACTACAGGGTGTTTAAATCTTGAGAAAAAATCGTTTAATAGCACACACCCTCTTAGTATCAAGGGCCATTTTTGATCGAGATTTTTTAAGTTTAACCAGTGGCGTCTACACAGGAATGTAGACTAAATACTTCGAAAACTATTATTGTATATGCCACTGCTTTTTTGTAAAATAAAAACTATTTTTATCATCCAACATTCATTTTAGGGCAAATTTGATTTTTTTTACCGTTTTTCGGCCGACATACGATTTACACGAAAAAAAATAAAAATATTTTTATGCATGTCTAATTTATTAGTACAAACATACAAATTTAATTATTTTATAAACATATGTAAATTATTTTATCATTACAGCAGCTTCAAAAGCTTGGATTTCTCTTTCGAGCCAAAAAGTATTTTTCCCTTCTAATTTATACACTTTATATGTGTCCCAAATCCGAACTCCTTGGAATATTGTTCTCATATCTGGGGCATGGCGTACCCCACAACCCTAAGCATTCTTGATTCCATTCCAAGAAAGAGCTATTCGTCTCATTAATGATCTTTCACTTACAGAAAGGGCTTCCCTCTCTTGCCCATCGTCGGGCTGTGGGGGAGTTATCGCTTTTTATAGGTACTTCCATGGCTTCTGCTCTGAAGAATTGTCCAGTATAGTTCCTTCACTCACGGTCTCCAACAGAGAAACTCGTGGTGCCCCGCCTATGCATCTCTATACAGTCAACAGGACAGGCCCCGAAATTCCCACTTTGTTCGTTCTTTTATCCTAGAGTTTCTAGAATGTGGAACCTGCTGCCCGCGGAGGTCTTTCCTTCCCCCAAATCTTCAAGTATTTAAGTCCCGTGTCAACCGACTCCCTGCTTACCACGCTTAAGACACCCACGGTACGTTAGTATTTAGGCACAGCCTTCGTGGTTTGTCCCAAGATAAAAAAATTACATATAATATAAGAACTCTAATTCTAGAGAGAGTCTAGCAGTACTTTCATATTTATTAGTTTTTTTAATTTCATACAGGGTCTAACAATTTATTTCTTAAAATTTTAACACCCTGTACCTAAAAAAGTTAAAGTCTTTAGGACATAAGTTTGGATTGAACTTTTTTTAAATCACCCAAGGATTAACACCCTTAAGGATCAGCATCTTATTCTGTAACACTCTGTATACACAAGGCTTATGCAAAACAAAAAATGTTGATATAGACCTTCTAATATAAATATTAAGGGATTGGAAGATCACAATATTGTTTTTTGTCACCTTCAACAATATTTTCAATATATAAAAAAAAAAAATTGGCCTACTCTAAGTATGCCAGCTCCATGTTATTAATTGAGTTTCAATTTGTTAAACACTAACAGAGAAAGATTAGACAAAAGAACGCATACATCGAAAAACCCGCCGACCGTTTTAAAGGTTTATTCCTAGATTCGTCTCTTGATACTCCACTTAGCGACTCCTTGGCAAGGCTTTTCAGTAAGAAGTCCAATTGGCTATCGGCATTGGACGATGTTGGACTAATCGGAGGACCGTTGCTGGTGGGAGTGACGGATTTGTTTCTGTTTCAGAGTGTCATTTTTGCTGCTGTTTGAAAGAGCAGGATCTGTGAACAAAAATATTGTGAATTATAAAGAAAAAATACCCAATATGGTAACATCAAATGTAATTTTGTGTGTAAGCTTAAATCAACGTTTAGATAGTTATCGGAACACGACTACAAAACAGTAAGCACTTTGAAAAGTATTTAAATAAGTCAAAACAATTAACATAAACTTCTTGTATATCAACCTTTAACAATATACAATACAGGTTAGTTTCTTGTATATTGCTAAAAAATCTCAGACGAATCCTTAAATAAAAATAGGAGAAAAAATGCCAGCAACTTTTAGACCATAAGACGATAAAGTATTAAGAAAAATAAGTCAATTATATAATTTTCTTTAAATTGTATTATTTTAATTAACCTTACCTATAAGCTGATCCTCCACAAGCAATAGATGATTTTCCAAACGAGTTCTGCCCCAATGATCCTTTCCAAAACTGCTCTGTAATCCCAGAGAGTTTGGCCCTAAAAACAAAAAGAAAATGCAATTGGCCCTTTATTGAGCTTTATATTTTAAACTATGCAAGGTAGCTCAGGAGAATTTATAATTTTTCTGCGAAAACTAGAAACAGAAATAAAATAAATTAAATTAATTTCTAATCATTATCTAAATAAAAATTTGAACTGTGTAAAGATTGTTATGATATTTTTTATTTTTATTGCCGACTTATTTTTAGACTATATTTAGCCATGATTATTCCGTAAGCGAATAAATTTGCCACTGAAAACAAAAAAAAAATGCTATCTATTTCACCACTATACGGCATTTAGACAAGTCGCTGAAGGATTGAATTTTTTCCCATTTTTGTTGTGAGGTAAGTTTAGCAACATATTTTTTGGGAGCGAGTAAATTTGTCTACCGAATGATTAAAGTAATTGGAAATACTGCGCAGGTTTTCGAAATATCACCATTTAGAGGAAACAAGATGCTATCGATTTCACCCTATATTGCATTTAGAAAAGGCGCTGGAAGATTGAGATTTTTTCTCATGTTTTTGTTGTGAGGTAAGTTTAGCCATATTTTTTCGTAAGCGAGTGAATTTGCATACCCAATATTAAAGTAATTGAAAATACTGCGCAGGTTTTCGAAATATCACCATGTAGAGGAAACAAGATGCTATCGATTTCATCCTATATTGCATTTAGAAGGAAGGCGCTGGAAGACTGAGATTTTTCTCCAGTTTTGTTGTGAGTAAGTTAAGCCATATTTTTCGTAAGCGAGTGAATTTGCAACCGAATATTAAACTAACTGAAAATACTGCACGGGTTTTCGAAATATCACCACATAGAGGAAAAATCTAACAATTTCACCCCATACTGCATTCAGAAAAGTCTTTGGAAGAATGAGTTTTTCTAATTTTGTTGTGAGGTAAGTTTAGCAATGATTTTTTCGTAAGTGAGTGACTATGCCACTGAATATTAAAAGAACCGAGAATTCTGCGCAGGTTTTTGGACAGTCATCATATAGAGGAGTAAAATACTATCAAAAAAATGTCGTTAGATCTTAAATCAATCTTACTAGAAGATCTAGATGGCGTAGGTGTCAAACTCTTAGTCAAATCGTCCTTGACTTGACAGTAGATAGGTTCATCCGTAGCGTTGGTAGCGTTAGACTTGGACGACCGCTCGCTTCCTCTACTGGAACTAGGCAGGAAACCGTCGGCCGCCTTTGGAGATGCACTTCCGCTGCCTGCAAAAAAACAATATCTTTATCAGTCTTGACAATTTACATTGCCATTTTAAAATAAAAAAAAGGTTTTTAATTATATTGTAAAATTACCCCCTCCTTAAAAGAGAAAAATGGAAAACACGCCAATAATAACGTAAAGTTTGTCTTCCCCCTCCCCGTACTTAAAAAGTCATCGAAATTTCACTTACAATATTTTTAAACTTTTTGACGTATTGCATTGTAACTTTGTTTCAGAGGTGGTGAATGTTTCGTCACATTACCTGACGTCATATCCAGATTAAAGCAGGTAGGTATTGTGACATATATTAAAACAGGGGAAAATTTTAGGTCTTTTAATTTGGACGTTAGAATATTTATTAAACTACTGTATTTGATTTATAAAACTTTAAACTTACGAAAATTAAAGTATTTTTAACTTACAATAAATACCGCACTCACGGGTAATAGTTTACCTTCTTTTCCACTATCTTCAAAATAAGAACTTGTTCGGCTTCTGTATATCGTTGCGGCATATTTAATAATATTGACCTATATAAAAAATACTAACACTTTCCAGTAATTGTATATTAAAATCACAAAACAGCACTTAACATTCAAAATCGTTTTCAACAACTTACGCTGCACAAATAATTTGCGTTCACAAAGCTGCAAATTAAGCTCACGTTCACAGTACAGCAAAAGAGGTCTGGATACTCGTTAGTTCGAAACATAGGTCCTAAACTCTTATAATTTTCCTATTTACACACCTTTTACATAAAAATTAATAAAAATATTTGGGACGACTACGACTCTTGTTGACATTTGAATGATTACTAACGATTTCTCTCAGACTTACATTAATAACGTAATTTTTTTGTCTCTCTTGGTTTAAACAGTATAAAAAGGGAACAACAAGGTATGACGAAACAGTCAACATCTCTGAAACAATATATAACACTTTAAAATAACTCTTCCTATATAAAATATAAAGAATAAATTATTATTATTATTACTGTCTTACCGTCACTAGCTGTGTTAGCGGTTTGTTGCCTCTGTCTTTCCCTTAGCACGTGGCTCTGTCTTCTTCCGTACCTTAAAAAAAAAATGGCATTAAAATATTAATTTTAAAATTAAAAATAAAAATATGAAAACACCTTCCTGCGGCGTAGCACGTCGACCGCTCGTACGTCTTATGTGTAACGGTACTTAGATTTTATTTACCTCTGACTAGGTTTTCTTTCTAACTGAACCGTCCTCCTAGCTCTATTCTGGTAAGTACTCTGGTATTCAGTCCTTCCGGAATACCGGAACCTGGAACCCATCCTAAAGAAGTTTTGTCTGGCAGAGGGTCCCTTCACTGGAGCCCTGAGTCTGAAGAACCCGTGGTGTTCAACTGCGCATTTCCAAAGATGTTTACATGCTTTTTCGTTATGTAATCTGTAAAAATAAGTAATCATTTAAATGGTCCAATAGACTCTTTCCTTGGTATCAGATAATACACTAACAACAAATATAATTATCGCATATGCTCAATTTTTTCCATAAGCTTCAATACATTTTTTTAATTCAAGTGACCTTATCTCTTTTAATAATTATCAAGACAATAAAAAATAGAAAATGTTAAGGAAACCTCAAGTTATAACTTTCGGCGTAACCATTATTACTTGATTTAACAATACATCCTACAGGGTGATTAAGTGCTTAAAAAGAGTGAATAATTTTTAATCGCCCTGTATGATTTGCTGTTGAAAGGGAGTATAGAGATATATATATATATATATATTTATTTGATTCTGAAAGCGATGCCGCCAAGTTAACAAAAAAATGATAAAGTTAACAAACCTTTCTGAAAGCACATAGCCTCTGACAGAGCCTGATTACATATTTTAGATAAATAAATAAACATATTGCGAAAAACGTATCACGTACTTAAAAAACGTCCTCTTATTTTGTCTCTGGCGTACCATAAAACCTGTAACGCGTGGGGAAGTCGTCGGGTTGAATATTTTTTGCTGCAATAAATCATTTTTTACAAAAGGGTTTATTTGCTTTATCATTTTTTTGTTACTTGGCGGCATCGCTTTCAGAATGAAATAAATATGATCACATTTATGATTAAATTATACCTTTACTCATTCCGGATATTTTCTTTAATTATTGTGTTGATAAGTTAATTATTAAAAGAAATATGAGCATTTAGAAAAACCCAAGGTTCTGCAATAATTTGTTGAAGAAAATATTTATTTGTGATTTCTTACCTAAAAACAAATGTATGCTCTTGCTCCCGACCTTCGTCATCGTCTTCCACAACGACCAGCGTCAATTTTTTCTTTTTAAAATTTAATTTGCTTATTTTCGGCCAGAAAAACAGGCCGATTTTAATATTGGGCTCTTCAAAAACAAGGATGCCGGTAGGAGTGAGGCCTAACTTATATTCCATACTGTCCTTTCCCTAAATAAAGACAATTAAAAAATATTGAATTACCTCTAAAAATATAATAATTGTTAAAAACTGGTTAAGTTAAATTTGAAAATCCTTTATCTGTAAGGCACCTGGTAAATAATCAATTTTTTCTCTAGTAGCGTGCGAAAAGGTTCACTTTTCCGCATGCATTTTAGTTCTGAAAGAGTCACTTTCAGCACTAGTTTGTAAATGTACAGACAAGTACAAAAATATTGTATCATATATTAGCAAGTGACGAAGGATTTTCATGAACTTCATGTTTAAAAGAAAATTTTGCCTCGGCTAAACCAAGTCAAGAGGTGGAAGAAACACATTCCGCAGACAAACTCCCTCAATCCGCTATTAACCTGCAAAATGCCACGAATTGTACATTTACCATCAATATTAATAAGTACAAATGGGGTATTAGGTAACATTGTGTTAAAAAAACTCCTCTACAAGTCTGGAATACTCTTTTTTAAAATTATTGTAATCAATTGCTTGTATCAACCTTATTATGACCTGATCTTATTATCATTTTACACCTGTCAATTTTAAAGATATGGCATAAAGCTTGAATACAGAAACGAGCAGGTATGGTCAATTATCTCAAAAACGATCCAACCGAAATTCGTCAAAATTAGTACAGGGTGGAACTGGACATTTTAATTTCAGGAATTGCATTTGCGATGTTTCATAATTAAATTTTCTTATTCCCTTTTCTTGACCTTTTTAAAATAATCTTGAAAACGTCGCAAAAATGCTACTCATAAATTTAAAAGTTCCGATTTCACCCCAGTACTAATTTTGACGCATATTGGTTGGATCGTTTTTTAGATAATTGACCACACCTAGCCGTTTTTGTATTTTGTTTGTAATTTCGAAAAAAGCATGATGTCATTGCTCCGAAATTGACAGAAGTAAAAAAACGATATTATCAGGTCATATCAAAGTTGATACAAGCAATTGATTACAATAATAAAAATAACGTATTTCATTTAAAATTTTAAATTTCCCTAACCTACAGAGAAAACTATAAACTTGGCAACCTTGCAAATACAATTTTTTAATTCTTCATGTTCAGTTACCCCTTGGCACAATATTTGGTTCATTTACATTTGACGGTTGCAAAGATAATCCACCGTTTCGGTTTTTTTTACTAACCCTGTATATGAAGATGTGCTGTTTGTGGTTGTCAAATATCTTTAGTTTTTTATCGTCTTCTAGATGTTAGTATTGTACTAACGGATAGAATAGTACAATTCAAAACAGCTAGAAGGTGGTGGTTTTTTATTGCTTTTATAAAGTGAACACCAACATACCCGAGTTACACAGGTGACAAAGTTCTTGCCAACGAACGAAAGGTGATGAAAATCTTCGTGGTCTGTGGTTGTTGTGAAATCAAATTGACACACACTTCTGACAAAAAATTGATCGTTTACCGGCTGCTTTAGGGTGGGTTCTCATGAGCGTAAATTTGACATGTGGAGAAAAGGAAACTACGTCACTTTCTGCGGAACTAATCAGATTGAGCGTAAAACGCGGCGAATGTCAAATTTAAACTATAAACAACCTGAATTAGACCGTTTGCCCTAGAACGCCTAAATTACAAGAAAACGTCAAAGAAACGGTTAAAATGTCATCTACATAAAAATGAGGCAATTGGAAGCTGAAGAGAGAAGAAAGCAACACCGACTGTTTCTATGTATTCAACATAAACTACATAAACAAAAACAATAAACCTCAAAACGCCTGGATTCTGCCAAAAAGTTCAACACCGTGGAACTTTTGGCGTAACAGCAACGGAACATCAAAGTTTTTAGCGCAGTTTGATTTGACCAATCACTACGCGGTATTTGGTTTCGCTATTCCGCCAGAACTGTCAAATTGCGCCCATGAGAACACGGCCTTAGATCTAAACATACCAGTACAGTGTGCATATCCACCCCATACATCTCCATCCATTTTACTTCGTTCAAATAGGCTTGTTCGGCATTGGCAGGTGTGAGCCCTTTACATTTTTAAACTCTTCCAATATGTCGATTTCCATTTCTTCCGTTTGGTTCGGAACGAAACGAAATTCCGATACTGTGGCGGCAGTGTGTTGAGTTTCATCGTAATCTCCTAATTCAGCTAAAAATACGTAATAAAAAGAAATATTCACATTGAGAAAGACGCGTGCATATTCTAGTTTGTTCCAGCAGAATGTTGAAACATGTTAGCAACAATCGTAAAACATAGAAATTGTTACAAACAGTAGTGAAATGTTGGCAACAGTTTTCTGCTGGAACGAAAAATAAACAAGGCGTGCATAATGATACGCCAATACAAGAAAGGTTATGTTAAAAATTTGTCAGTAATGTTTGAAGAAAGTTTGCAAACTTTTCAAACCGTTTCCAACATCTTAAAACTACTGCTGGAACAACAAACAATTGTATAATGTTAAAAACATGGCATTGCTGGAACGACAAATTTGACGTGCGCAGAATCCGAACGGTTGCAAACATTTCTGACAGCCTGCTGGAACAAACCTTCTGATATAGGTGATTTAATATTTTTACCCATATTCGTTAGTTTGTTCTACAGCCCTAATAAAATAAGTAGAACTTTTTATCTAACCCTATAAATTAATACAGTAGATCATGCCAATGAGGATAGAAAAGGGAGAGAAATAGTTGTTATACGCCAAACACCGATCAGGCCCGTTACAATTTGATCATGTAAATTGGTGAGGTACAACTCTCTTATAGTCCAAGAGCCCGTGAGCGGCAGACCTTCGATATCTCGTATAAAGCTGAAAGTTTGTCAGCGCATGCTCCCAACATAAGTAGAGCGATGGAGTCTATGCAGTTCGACTTATAGTGGCTTTGGCAGGTACCAGATACCAAAGGTTAATAAATTAAAACTTACTTTTGTCTTTTAGTAAAAGGTGAATTTTAGTTATGTTACTTGGGTACCTTGGAAGATATTTTCTCAGTTGCCAGACAGTTTTGACAGTACCTACCCCTTGGCAAAGATTTTAGGATATAACAAAAGGGAGTTTGTTTAGTTCCTTTTAAAAGAAAAAAAAGGATAAAAATTTAGTTGAACCAAAATCAATGGTGTTTTATTCAATTTAAAAATAAAATTTGGGCATTTTAGGAAAAGAATAGGTTTTATTTATAATATTTTATATTATATATACCTACAAGTAAGAATTTGACCTTTTAAAATTTAAACAAACATGTGTACAGATAATATCCTTTTTGTATCAATCAATTCCTATACTTGAACATAAATGGTATTAAGTATAAAAACCCATTTAAATCTAGGGTCAAATAATATTCTTTTAAAAATACAGTTCGGAGGATAATAACCTCTTTGCGCTAATACCTAACTTTTGATTGCATTTTTGGAAGATATAAAAATCTATTTAACTTGATATTAATAACGGATTATAAAGATGGGAATATTAAATATATATAACCATCTTTAACTCAAAATTGAAAATTCTGTATAATATTCTCTTTTAAATTTTTGCTCCCCATATATATTTATTAAGATTACTTGTTTATTAGATTATTACCTTGAAATAAAATAAATACTTACACTGTAGGGCATAGGCAGCAAGTTTTACATTTACTTCAGGTGGACATTCAAGTTTCCCCTCAAAATATCTTGTTTTAACTGCAGGAAAACTGGTACCTCGTCAGCTCTTCCCTCAGATTATTGCCTGGTTCCGACGAATAAAATTTCACCTTCAACCTCAAAAGTATATGGAGGCCCAACTAAGAAAAATATAATAATATAGATAACCACAGCACTGAATTTAAAACTAAAAATAAAATTATATGTACTAATCAATCAATGTAAAATTATAGCAGAAAGAATAGGAAAAAAGAAGAGAAAAATACATCGGGTGATCATTTTTAAGTTGGCACTCATTGCGTTTTTGTTTTTGGGTTTTCGGTCAATTAAATGAGAAACTATTTGATGTTTGTTGACGTTTCGGTTTATTATTAAACCATCTTCAGAATCTATAATTTAAAAAACAACGATCTTAATTTTAATACAAAGCAAAAGAAAAATATTATTCAAAGGGCGCTGCTATTATTAATATAAAATAATTTAAAATTAACATACCTTTTTTAAACTTAATCACTAATATTTACAAATTAAAACTACAATGTTACATTTTGAAAGCTTGGAGAGAACTAACATTTTTTTTCCAGTAATCTTGGTTTTATTTGACGTTTATTATACCCTATCGGTTTTTCCTAATTTTGATAGTAAAAATTTGCATTTTATTATCCTGTAATAAGGTTATTATATACAATACTAAGATTATTTGTGTCGGTCCTATGGTTTACTGTATTTTTGGTTTTTTTAATGTGAATCATCTCTTTTATATTTCTTTTTCTAAAATTTGTTTCGTAGTCTAAAATTTGTACGCTTTTAAAGTCAAAATAATGTAAGTTTTCTATTGCGTGATTAGCTAGTGCTGTCGAATTTTCTTTAATGTTTCTAATACTTGTTTGATGTTCTTTTATTCTATTTTTTAAATACTGTTTTGTTTGGCCAATGTATGATTTTGGACAGTTTAGACAGTCTATTTTATAAATGAGGTTTGTTTGTTCTAATTGTGGAATTTCGGGTTTTAGTTTAGTAAAAAGTGTTTTTGAGTTATTTAGTGGTTTTTCAGCAACATGAATTTTAAATGGTTTTAAAACTTTTTAATTTTATGATTTATTTCAGGGTTATAGGGTAATGAAATGTATTTTTGTCTTTATCACTGTTTTTGTGTTGGTGTTTATTAGAGTTATATATATTATTTATTCTCGATTTTATGATAGGTTCTGTGAAATTTTTGGATATTGGTTATTATTTTAAGACTTCTCTTATTTTTTAAGATTTTGATGGTCTGTGTTTTGGATTAGAAATTCCACAATTAGAACAAACAAACCTCATTTATAAAATAGACTGTCTAAACTGTCCAAAATCATACATTGGCCAAACAAAACAGTATTTAAAAAATAGAATAAAGAACATCAATCAAGTATTAGAAACATTAAAGAAAATTCGACAGCACTAGCTAATCACGCAATAGAAAACTTACATTATTTTGACTTTAAAAGCGTACAAATTTTAGACTACGAAACAAATTTTAGAAAAAGAAATATAAAAGAGATGATTCACATTAAAAAACCAAAAATACAGTAAACCATAGGACCGACACAAATAATCTTAGTATTGTATATAATAACCTTATTACAGGATAATAAAATGCAAATTTTTACTATCAAAATTAGGAAAAACCGAAAGGTATAATAAACGTTAAATAAAACCAAGATTACTGGAAAAAAATGTTAGTTCTCTCCAAGCTTTCAAAATGTAACATTGTAGTTTTAATTTGTAAATATTAGTGATTAAGTTTAAAAAAGGTATGTTAATTTTAAATTATTTTATATTAATAATAGCAGCGCCCTTTGAATAATATTTTTCTTTTGCTTTGTATTAAAATTAAGATCGTTGTTTTTTAAATTATAGATTCTGAAGATGGTTTAATAATAAACCGAAACGTCAACAAACATCAAATAGTTTCTCATTTAATTGACCGAAAACCCAAAAACAAAAACTAAATTAGTATATATAATGTCTATTTTACCTTCGACACCAAACTTAGTGCTTATAGCTTGGAGCTGTAGAGATAATGAAAATTTAACCTAATTTGGAGGGCTTTTTTTAAAAAGGAGATAGACATATCAACTATGGTGATTTCCTAAAGTTTTTTTAAATATCTTTTTAATGGTGACGCAATATACGCGGTGTTTATTTAAAAAATGCTAGTTTACTATGAAATTCTTGACGATGGCCATATTTCCGAAACTATTAAAAATTGAATAAATTACATAAGGACATTTTGTAAGCTCTTTGATAGATGTTTCGATTGGTGATATAATAGACAGGGTGTTCCATTTAAAAAAATATATAAATATATATTATATATATATATATATATATATATATATATATATATATATATATATATATATATATATATATATATATATATATATATATATATATATATATGTATATATATATATATACCAACCAAGTCAAGGAAGCAACACTTGATAATGCCAACTGAGATGTTGGCGAAACGTCGTAAAGAATGTCCAACAAACGAACGGATTAAAAACCGGAAAAATACCACTGTACATTCAACCATCCGTGAAAACCTACGTTACAATATATATAAATATATATTTTGCAATAAATTAAAAACCCAATGTTCAATTGCTTTTTTGTTGTTGTTGTTGTAATCAGCGGAAAAATACTACAACTTTACAAATTTAACCGACTTCGTATCTCCAATAACAAAGAAGTTAGCAATAGTACCGACTTAAAAATGATCACCCTGTATAGTGTCCCTTGCTTCTTCTGGAATTTACACTCCTGGACTAAAAAACCGGACAATGAAAATTTTGTTAAAATTAAATCTTAAATATCTTTTTAGATAATTATTTAATATGGGGGTGCAAAAAGTTTTATAGGATTATGTGTCATACAGGGAAGAGCCAAATGTTGCCTTTTGACACAAATTTTTGAACGTCCTGTGGAATAATTAACGTCACAATTTTTACCAGTGTATTGGATTTTTAAGTCCCATTTTTTCCTAATATTTCCTATTTTAAATTATATTAACATCTTTATTCTAAAATGAAACACAAAATTTTAAAGAAGACAATGAAATTTGTTTGTAGTTATACTTTTACACCTTTCTTAGTTTCGTAAATTCCAAATTAGTAATCATTTTTTTGTTATCTCTTAATTTATACAGAGTACGACAAAAAGTGTGATTCTAAAGTAAAAACACCTTGTATATTATATCAACAGTAAAAAAATCTTTATTAGTTTCGGAAATATGACCATCCAAATCTTCCCCAATATGTTTGCATTATAGCATATATTACGACATTCATAATTATGTTACATTATTTTCTTTAAAGTTTGTTTTTCCTTTTAGAATAGAGATAGCAATATAAATAAAAAAGAAATGATAAGAAAAAATTAGGCCTTAAAATCCAACACACTGGTAAAAAATTCTGACGTTAAGTTATTCCACAGGGTATTCGAAAATTTGTGTCGAAATGCAACATTTGGCTCTTCCCTGCATAAAACCTAAACCAATAAAACTTTTTTCAATCTCCATACTAAATAATTATCTTGATAAAAGGAGCTACAACAGGATCAAAAGTTAATTAAAGCCAGCCAAAAAAACAACAGTTATTTAACATTGAATTAGAACAACATTTTTTTTGTCTGTTATTTTTTGTCCAGGTGTTTATAATGGAATAGTGGAAAAACTTGCATTTAACAAATCACCTCCATATAATTTTTACTAACTTACTTTTGATTTGCTTTTTTACAGTTTTTGTGGGGTCCAACCAGTGTTTCACATGGTTGGCATCAGTGAACTGGAGCCCAAAATAGTCCTTTTCAATCAGATCTAGTGAATAGAACACCTGTTCATATAGGTCTCTTGCTTTAGCTTTTTTCTGTAAAACGAAGATATGGAAAATAAAACTCTAATGAATTTGTTTATTCATTTATTATTACTTGCACACCACACCAAGACTTATAGCTAACTTTTATTATTTATAAAGGTTTTGAAAAAAATGAGACAATGCTTATGTGCCATGAATTGAAAAATTATGGTGAAAGAATGCTACTCAAAGCTATACCTCTGATTCAAAATAGTAACATCAGAAGAATGTGATTTTATTTAAAATAAAGATCCTTTTAAAAAATAGAGGAAAAATTTCAATGCTAAAAATTTATTCTTCACCCTGTATCTATAAAATTTTAAAACTATGTTTATACATATATTACAACATTTTATTTTTCTATTAGGCGATGCTCCAAGTTATTTTAAACACCCCGTATATAGTTTAATATTATCCAAACAATGTTAATAATGTTTAAAACTGATTTTAAAGCGACATACGGGAATTTGTCGGGAAATGTATTACAAATCAATTATATAAAAAGTTTTTATTGTACTAACAGCTAAAAAAATATAAAAATTTTTAAGTCTTAGCTACCAGATCGCACCAATCTTCTTATCAATCTGGGGTATTAATTAGACAAATAATAAAATCGTTGGGCGTAGGGTATACAGAGAAAATATTATGATACAACTTTCACGTGCCTAAGGATTTTATTATTTGAAGGGTCGCGGCAAATAACGATCAAAGTCCAACTAGCATATCAAGGGTTTTCTGCCAGAAAGGCGTATCCACATAATTTGTGATTTTCTTTTTATGTATGAACACAAGACTTTCTGGCATGTTCGAAATTGTAATAAATGATGATATGCCACAAAACTAGTGCAATAATTGGCTATTCTATTGAGGCAGGAAATATGGCATTTTGGCATGTCAAACAAATCGCCATAAGCGTCAAATTTTGCGAACAAAAAGAAAATCACAAATTATGTGGATACGCCCTTCTGGCAGGAAACCCTCGATATTTTGTCCAGGGCCGTATTAACTGTCTGAGGCGCCCTAGGCTAGAATTCTCGGAGCGCCTATTTTCCACCAAAAACTTTAAAAAAAACAAAAAAAAGGGCTTTTCTCCGTAGCGCCTATTTTGAGTGCCAGGCGCCTTACTTCACCACCCGAAATAAAAATTAATAACCAAAAAAAAAGGTCATTCCCTCCTTTTCGCGCCTATTTCATTCCAAAGCATCTTTTTTACAGAGAAATTAGTCACCAAAAATCCCCACCCGACCTAAACTTTTTAAAAACTCCCCTGTCTAGCGCCTATTACTCCCTGTCTGGCGCCTATTTTTTCATGGCGCCCTAGGCTGTAGCCTAGTCAGCCTAATGGTTAATACGGCACTGATTTTGTCAGTATTTGCATTTTTAGGTCGAATATTGGTAATGTAGATATTAAAGATAAAACCAAAAAAATATATATTTTATAAAAAACAAGTTAAAACTTGAAGTCGAAAAAATTCGACCTATATGGATTATCAACTTTTATTCTCGTCAGCGCGTGGAACATGAGCGTTCTTAGGCCGCACGTTGTATCTTTAAATGCTGTTTTTTCGAGCCCTACAAACCTTTTTGCTGTAATTATCAATATAATTATTTTAGGTACTAGTTATTTGAAGGTGCATTATTTTAGAATTGGCAAAAAATGGATTATGATCGTTATTCGCCGCGACCCTTCATTTGTCTGATTTGTTGTTAGCTGATAATTCTCATTCAATTGAGTTCATTTATTTTAGAATAAGTTCTATTCTACCAATCAAGCCCTTTTATTTGATACCCATGTCGAGCTGGTTGAAGAAAAAAATATGGTAATCTACCATTTTGTGGCGACGGCCATTTTGGATTTTAATTTTTTCATAGTGAGCTCTATTCTACAAATCAAGCCCTTTCATTTGATACCCATATTGAGGTTGTTATGAAGTAATATGTAATCCGCCATTTTGTATCGGCGGCCATCTTGAATTTACAATCATAAAGAAAGTATTATAGTGTATTGTCATCAAGATTAAAAATGGGTACCAAATTTCAGATCGATCTGTCGTCAGAAAGTAAGTCAAATTCCAATTACTAAATTTGACCCAAATAATTTCTTACAAATAAATAAATAAATAAATAAACAGTTCAAGCTAAGGAAAACCGTTTAATAAAAAAAAACTAAAAGCACTAAACCGCGGCACACAAAATTGAAATAATCCAGCAAACTCTTAACAACAAATTCAAAGTACAGACCACTAAAAATCAATTTAAAAAACAATAATACTCTCTCTACACTTGGATCCTGTCTTTTCCTTTTCACTTAGAACTTTTTAAACGCCCCCGTATATTTAATTCCTTAAATACCTAAAAGCAACCTAAAAAATCCTTGAGTATCACAGCAATACCAAAGGAAAACAATAGTTGCGAACCGAAACATTTAAAATAGAAAGTAAAACCTATTGTTATATTGATATTTAAAGTTCTCACCATATTTTTGTTTAATTGATTACTTACTTTAAAACAAACCTTTATTTTGTGTTTTATACATTTCATTATTTGGGAACGAGATTTAGTTTTAAAATCCATACAACTTTTATTGCTCAATATGTACAGGGTGGCACGTTTATTTTGTCCCTTTATCTCACCCGAAAAACGAGTCCATTTAAGTACCAAAGCTAAAGCACTTTATATTTTAAAAGGTACTTACCTAATTATAAAAAAAGTAATTGAAAAAAAAAACTTTTTTGTAGAATACGGTATTTGTTTTTACACAGGGTGTGAAACAAGTATCTATATTAAATTTTAAAAAGTAATTTAAAGACAAGGTTAGTTTATATTTATAAGGTTGCGACATATCCTCAACTTTTAGGCGGTTCGAGGTCGGGGACGCAAGGAAGGGCACTCCAAGAAGAAAAGTTGGCAAGACTGGGTAAAATTAAAGCTGATGATCAATCCAGTGGCGTCTAGAATTTGCGCATTTCATTTTGCATTGTTTTGGAAGTGATATTTGTTGAAAGATGTAATTCCAAATGTTTTTATTAAAAGTAAAAGAATTTACAACTTATTAATAATTAAAAACTGCTGTGTAAACGGTTCTTCTAATAATACAATAAACTGTATATCTCCGGCACTGAACAACATGGCCGAAAATGGGAGGTGTGACGTCATAACACGTCAAAGCTAATATGGCCGAATGTCGTGACCTTATATAGACCGACTTTGATTTAAAGACAACAATTTATAAAAATACAGGGTGGTTTTTAATCAATTATTGTGTTAATGATAAGTGTATTGTCACGATATTCAGCTAGATGAGGTTTTAGGAGGTAAAAAATAAAAATATGCCATCAATTTTATTGTGAAGTCTGGAGGGCACGACGTGCATATCTTGCATAAATTAAAAACAAAATAACTTTTTGAGCCACTTTGTATGTAATTTTTATATCAAAATTCCTATTTTTCAAGATACTTTACATTAAAAATTATACCTAGTAAAAGTTGATTTAGGCAACCGTTTTTGAGATATTTGGATTAAAAAAAAAACACTTTCTGTCTGGCCACGTCTAAGGTATACACATGATGTTTCAGAAGTGTTTATCCTAGGTGTTAAAAAAAAAAAAGTTCGAATAAACCTATGTCCTAAATGATTTAACTTTTAAAAATACACAGTGGAAAAAACTGTTATTTTTTAAAACTTTACCACCCTGTATTTCAAAAAATAAGCCATTTAGTGCATAGGTTTATTTAAACTTTTGTTTTTAACATCAGCAAAATATTTGCACTGTAAAAGATTAGCATTTAATTCTAAAACACTCTGTATAGCTTAAACCTCTAAACATACAGTAAGTGATTTTTTTTAATTTATCAAAAACGGCTGCTTAAATTAACTTCTACCAAGTATACGTTCTTTATGTAAAATATTTTGAAGAATAAGAGTTTTGCATCCAAAAGTTATACAGTGTGTCTCACTTTTCATAAATACCCCTGGTATCTCAGTTATGAATAATGCTTTTTCTTCAAATTTTGGTGGTAATTGCATGTTACAGAAATTAAGTATTTGACATAGTGAAAACTTTTATTCACCATTAGCGTGCTGTCTTGGGGGTAAAAAGACATGAATTTTTAGGAAAGGGGTATTAGGGCTTATTCTTATATTTTTTGTTCTATCAGGTACCCCAAAACCCCTTAATTCATATTTTCAAAATGTCAAACGCCATTTTTTTTATTATTTTCCCAAAAAAATCTTTTCTACTTCCCCAAACACCGCATGCCAATGGTAAAGTCAAAAAGTAAGTATTTGGTACAGTAAAAATTTTTATTATACAGGGGTTATGGGGGTAAAAAAGTATTTTTTGGGAAAATAGTATAATAAAAGTTGGTGCTTGACGTTCTGAAAAATGAATTAAGGAGTTTTTGGGAATGCTGATTTTAAATCTAACAGAAAAGAAATTTCAAAAAATCCAATCTTTTTTACCCCCAAGGTGAATAAAAGTTTTCACCAAATTTCATGCCAAATACTTTATTTCTCTAACAAACAACTACCATCAAAATTTAAAGAAAAAAATCGCATTATTCTATATCAGGGTGTATTTATAAAAGGCGGGACACACTGTATACAGAGTGGCTCACAAAGGTTATTTTCATTTAATTCATAGCAGATTGTTATTCCTCACGTCCTAAAATATCATCTAGCCAATTTGTGACAATACTCCTTTAAGTAACAGAATTATTTATAAAAAAAAAACTAAAACCAGAATAAATTTTTAACACTCTGTATCTCCGAAATCATCCACTTTTGGACTAAGGTAAGTTGGGTTAGATTGTCATATTTTAACCTCAAGAGTTTGCAGTAGCTTTTTTCGCACCTTTTAGAGACATGCCAGAGTATGCCATAATTAGTCAAAATCAGCGATGCCGCAACTTTCGAGAATAACGGACCTGCCGGAGGACTTATTTTGGCTAATTCCCCAGAGCAGAAACCAAGAAAACCTTTAAAAGTGATAAATGTACTTTTTAAATTTTTATGGATTTAAATAACCCTGTATACAGGGTGTTTCAAAAATCGATCACGAAACTTAAGGGGTGATTTTACTTGACAAAATAAGGGTAGAGCTTCATATAATTTTTTTTTAATGTCATTCGTTTTCGAGTTACAAGCCGTTAAAGTTCAATTTTTATTTTGGTTTTTTCGCCATATTGCATTTATCTTTTAACCAATCCAGTTGATATTTGGCACACAAATTGAGCTTTGCAGATTCTAAAATTTTAAGACAAAAGTACTTTCTTTAAATACCACCAGAGGGCACTTTACCTAAAACTTAAAATTATTTACATCATAACTTTTTATTTTGACAGATATCACAAAGCTGGGGGCGCCATTTTATAGACAACCAAAAACTTAAAAAATAAGGTTCTCTTTATTAAAGTCGATAAACCTCACCATTTACGCACCAATAGACATCAAAGTTTTCATTAATTTCAATCAAATTACCCACATACATACAGGGTGTCCAGTAACTCAACCGACAAACTTAACCAAACGATTCTACAACAAAAAATAAGAAAAAAACTTCATATAAACATATGTCCTAAACATCTTAGTTTTTGACCTACAGGGTATTAAAAATTAAAAAAAAACTTTTTGGCGAAAAAACCAAAATAAAAATTGAACTTTGACGGCTTGTAACTCGAAAACGAATGACATTTGATATAGTAAAATCACCCCCATAAGTTTCGTGATTGATTTTTGAATCACCCTTTATTTATCTACAATAAACTTACTAAGATACCTTACAATAATTATTATTCTCAAACACTTTTTTAGTAAGAATGTAGGTACAATATTTGCTAAACAAAGAATTTAATAATAACAATAAAGAAAATGATGTAGGAATAAAATATTCACACATTTTGAAATTTTCTCTAATTAACTATTACATACATATAATAACAGACAATTTCAACATTCAACAAGAAGTACCCACTTAAATTACTTTAGCAATTGAAAAAGCAATGATTTGTTCACTCAAGTGTAACTGTACCCATTTCCCAACACTCAAAACCAGGTAGACAGTTCAAGATCATCAGGCCAATGTCCTATTTTTTATTAGTTATTAATAGATACACTTTAAAATTCCTATTTAGCTTTTATTTTTATGTCTTGTAATTTAGCACAATCTTTACCATTTTAAAAGGGTATTGAAAGAGCAAAAACCACCCAAGCATTAAAATAAATACACTGAAGTTTCAATATCAAGCTTTAACTCAACTTTTATCAACAATTATGAGGTTCTAAATTAAAAATTGGAGCCCAATTTAAATATCCTGTTTTATGGATCACCTTATTTGTTAACTGTTTGTTATTAGGGTAGTAACAAATCCAAAGGAGCTCTTGTATTAACATAATTACACTAAAATTTAAATATTAAGCTTTTAGGTCAAGTTTTATCACTGATTGTGGGGCTCTAAATTAAAAACTGGGAATCAACAAAAATATTCCAAGATTTTTGGGTCACCCTATTTGTTTACCTTTTGTAATTGGGGTAGTAAAAGGGTGAAAACAGCCCATGTATTAAAATAAATACACTGAAGTTTAAATATCAATCTTTATCTCAAATCAATTCAATCAACTTTAATTAACGATTGTGGGGTTTCAAATTAAAGATTGGGACTTAACTTAAATAACCAAAGTTTTTTGGGACACCCTAGTGTTTACTTTTTAAAATTAGGACAATGAAAGAGCGAAACCGCCCACATATTAGAGTGAATGTCGTGAAGAATTAAATTAACAATCGTGGGGCTCTAAATTACAAATTGGGGCCCAATTTACATTAAAAACTTACCGAAAGCTCCACACTTAAATCGGTCCCATCCAAAAGGATAACTTTGCACTGAATCACACTTTTATTGGTGTGTTTATTTACATTTTTACCACCAGCCCTATCAGCCCCCGCGTTCCGTCCTTTCCTTCCACTCAAAAAACGGAACATTTTGGGGGCGTATCTTTAGTTAAAATCACGCCGTTCCGATTGTTTTTTTAGGTTAGATCGACGCGAAACACTTAATACGCGTTTTATTACATTTATAATTGATCGCGGGGTAATTAAACTTAATTAATTCATAGGAAACGGACACGCATTGCAGCCATAGACGCCATATTTTATGTTGTTTATTTTTCTTGCTATTATACCAGTGTTGCCATCTGTTGAATTATGCTAAAGCGATTTCGATTAAATAAATAACAGGCCTCGGTTACAACCAGAGTTTTCCACCATGACTCTTCTTTTATTTCAATGGCGGTTGCTACTGATTAACAACCTCCCCCCTTCCGCTGTTGCTTATGTTAAAATTGACAATACAGAATAAAAAAGAAGAATGTGGTTAATTTTATCATAATCCTAAATACTGGAAAACCAAATAAGTCGATTTTTAAAACAATATACACTACTAGAAAATTGAACTGGACTTAAAAAAAAAATACGTGCTGGAGTATGCTATCTTAAATTTAAACGAAAATTTCCTTTTATCTTCACCCTTTGTAAATATTAAAATTCTAAAAACGTAATGTTTTGATAAAATTTAAATAAATGTATGATAATAAGCATGACCTAAAAATTATAGAAAAATAATTTAAATATATTTAAAATACTATAAAAAGTAATTGGAAAATGAATTTTTAATGAAAATAGTGTAAATTTGTTGTGCTTACAGATAATTGATATGTCGTACTTCTTCTATAATTGTGTGGGATTTTGTATGATTTTTGGTAAAAATATTTTTACCATATGTGTTTCAAACTTTATTGATTTAAAATATTTTTTTAAGTTTTAGTAGAATTAAGGCCAGTAGAAAATACTTCAAAAAATGTGGATGATAATGAAGTTTTAGGACAAGGAAGTAAGTAAATTATAACAGCGAAAAAATGTATAAATCAACGTTTAAATAGAAATATACAGAATACGTTTTAAGCAATTAATAGTTAGATTCAGATATTAACTCTATATAACCTATATTAATATAAATAACTCAACTATGATTTACTGTGGTTGCAACTACAGAACTATTTAAATCAGAGCTACTATAATGCATAGTAAGAAATATAATAATTTAGATTTGTCATATCATAGCAATATTGTTTTTTAGGAGCTGGCATAGGAGACCTATTAAATCCACAAAATGTACTGAACCCAACTTCTAATAATAATCAAGGTAAACTCCCTATTAATATAAACATAATAATTATACAAAATGTTGTACTACTCGCTGTGCTTTTAGAACACATACAGGATCAGCTAAGTGAGATAACACATAGGCAATCTGAGAAAAAGAGACAGTTTAACGCGAATACCGGCATGTAAGCATTTTGGATTGGATGACTAATCGTACACCCTTTGTTGTTGTTTTACTTATTACAACTAGTGCTTATACAGTATGTAGATCATCAACATTCAATGATTTTCGCGTTGATTTTTGAAGCTGTATAAAAAGATAAAAAATCACTTAGATAACAAAATTAATATTTTTTATATCATCTTTTTAATATATAAAAAAACGTTTCTTTTATGGTTTAGTAACATGTAATTAGGTAAAAAAATCCTTAAACTATACAAGATAGGTTAAAATTTTAGAAGACAAAAGCTATATTTCACAATCAGTAACACCTTTGTTTTGTGAGAAATGTGTTTAGGTGCCGCTCGAGACGCCACTGGACCTATAAAATGTAATTAATCTGGTAATAAATTACCCCCTCTAATGCCATAAATAACATTGCCAAATTACAACAAAATTGGGTAAAGCATATTTAAAAAAAAACAATATTTTGTATAACTTTTATTTGAATTCTATCATAGCAGCGCGGCAGCACAGTTCACTAACACCCTGTATATTCAAACCGCAAATTCACCTTTGTTTGTCAGAAAGTTATATTGTGTACCAATTTAAATGATCTAAATGAATATGTCAAAATTAGGTACTTTTCATATCACTAAAATCTTTTTAGGCAGTAGTTCCCCTTCTTTTCCAAATCCATTTGAAAACGTATTCAACAGGACCCAATCTCCAAACTCCAACCCTCTAGGCGAAGTAAAGTTATTTTTTCTGACAGTTCAAGGAGCCCTAATGCCGGCAAGTGTAATGACTGGGGGATTTACCGGACTACTGCAAGGTCTGGGCAACATGGGGAATATGTTTGGAAATTTAGGGCAGGCGGCACAGAACCTGAACCCATTAAATCAAAATAAAAATGAAAAAACTGTTTAAAAATGTACTATGTTGTGTTTTTTTTTGCAAAATAAAGACAATTAACTTTTTATGATTGTTTTATAAAAAAATATATATATAATCAAACACGTTCAGGGTTATTCAGCGAAAACTAGACAGTTAGCTTTTTTGACTCTACCTGTAACTTTGCAAAAAATGGCACGCATGCCAATAAAGCCGGCTACAGACGACATGCTAAGGCCTGACAAATGTCCGCTCGTTTAAACGTTCCCGCATCGTGTGTATGCAAAACATGGCAAAACAAAGCCAACGTTGGTATGCGGGAACGTTTGAACGAGCGGAAATGTGCAAAGCCTTGGCATGTCGCCTGTAGCCGGCTTTATGTTCGTCTACAAGTGTGTCTCCTACTTACCTTTAACATAGTTTTTACGGTCACTAAAAAGGAAACATTTTCAAACAACACCTTTGGTCAGTGGATGTTTATTCAATTTGATAATTTTCCAAAATTACAAACAAAAATATATGTATAATAATAAAACCATTCCCAGCAAACATAATATGTATCAGTTAAATACACAAATATTGCTTAATATAACGTTAAATAACTTTGTTAGAGCCTTTACTGTCTTAGACGTTTTTCTAAGACAAAAAGACCTTGAATAAATATATGTATAAATAAAAAATTAAGTAGGTTTAGTTAAAAAGATTTTGGGAAAATTTTTCATTCTCTAAAAAGTCCTGGGGTATTGGAATATACGAGACATAAGGGAAAAAATAGATTTGTGCAAACACCTATTAAAAGATGTTTTTTAAACACTCTGTATTAGTATAACTATGATCTTGTAAGCATATGCCACACTTAGAGGACTCCTTAATACTTGAAATTAAAAATACATTTCTTTAATCTTTAAAGAGTTATGGTAAAATTTATATGAGATACAAAATATGTTTTTAAACAATCCGTATATGCGATTTTCTTCAAGTTTGTTTCATATATATGTTCCTTGCCAAGCATGACACATGCTTAGAGGGGCCATAAGGTAGATTAAGGGTAAAAATAAATCATATTTGTTCAATTTTTGAGAAATTATGGTAAGATCATATTATAATGATATATTTTAAACCTAAAGTTCAAACGCTGTAAGAATAACACCGCCACGTCATATCTTTAATGGCTACCAAGCTCCACCCACCCTTAGCGACGGGACAATTCACATGACAACAGTACCGTATCGCCGATTTATTACATAGACGTAGTGAAAACACATATTTTCTCTTATAAAAGCTCGGAAATTTAGATGTTTTTTGGTGAGGGTGTGTATTTGTTTTGTTTAAGTGTGATTTTTTTTTATTTTAAACAGTGAACATGTATTCCAAAAAAATTAGTGTTTAATGTACCGAAACTATTTTTATTTTAAATAATATAATAATTAACTACGCCACTTGACTTGAAGCCAGTTGAAGTAGGCGGGGACCGAATAGAGAACTCAAATCGACGATAACGTATCGGTGTTCATCTTAGAGTGTTCTATCTCTAGTAAAGACTCTCTTTGTTCTTAAAGCGTATTTTTCATGCCTAAAACTTTCTAGAGAATAATAAACTTTCGAAATATAATCATAAATATTAGTACGATTTAAATATATAAACATATAGGACAAGTATCACCATTAAAATCGGGACAACAATCATGATAAAAACATAATATGGCCGCAAATTTAATATTAAATTCGCTCTAAATAAAATTGGTCAAAGTAGCTAAAATTTCTATTTAATTAACAATATTAGCCACTTATACAGGGTGTCCCACGAGGAACTGCTAGAATCGATTTTTGGAATAGTAGGCCTTGGAAATTTTGATAACATTATAAAGTTATTGTCGTTATAAGTTTTAATAATTATTTTTGACCACCCTGTATTTATTAATTACTAAAACCTAACCAAAATTCATGTTAAAGGCTATTGATGATTGATTTAAATAAAAGTTTTAAACCAATGAAATAATTTTTTGTTCAGGTGTTTTTCTCAAACTCTCAACAGAGTATCGGTATAGAACACTATACCTAAATTTTATATAGGGTGTTCCAAGAAAATAAGGAAGTTGACATTAACTTTTAGTATAAACAGAAGTGGTAGAACTGTCAAAATATTTTAGTAGTAGGTCCCCCACTGACTTAATGACTTTACCATATTTTCAACATTTTTGCAATGCCTACTTTTCGAGAAATTGATCGCAGCAGTTCCTAGTTGGACACCCTGTATAAAAGAAATAAAAATAGTATATTTGTACAAAGTGGTCCAAAAATATCTTGGTGAAAGTTACAAAGTACGAAAGAACGTAGATCATACAAAACGGTTTTTTTAAACTTTTGAGGCCACTTCATACAAATAAAATTGCAGATTTTATAGAATTATAGTAAAAATAACTATAAATAGTTACAGTTTGTTAATACAACTAAATGGGTGGGACAATAACAACACAAATAATATAACATGTATCATGTTAGTTCGTCAATATTATTTCTATCTAAAAATTATTTTTTGCAATCATTGTCGCCGAAAACAAGTATTTTTTTATAGAAGGCAACTGTCTAAGGCACCTAGTTGTCTTTTTTAAATACCATAAAATAGGAAAGTCAAAACACGCTCCCGACAAAAATGCTTGCAAAAAAACGATGTGTATACTAAATATCCGCCCCGTTTTTTAAAAATATCAGACGAAAATTACTGTAAAATTGAGTGTATATCACAATATTAAAATTATTAGCGCTCGTACTAAATATGTTTAAAAAAGCGGGTTTTCTAAAAGGTGGTAATAAATTTGAAATATTGAAAAGTGTCTACTACTCAAAATAAATTTCAGTAACCTACTATATTCATATAACTAAATTTTGATTCCGTACTCTGTCTTTTTTAACTATAATATAATTTTTTTTTAATTGGTTATTAAAATTACCTATGACATCACTAAAATTTATTTTGAATGATAAAATAGATCTAGCGGCCGTAATCACCAAGCTCTGAGAAATATTTATCAGACTTTTTAAGAAGGCTATCAGTCTGATAAATATTTGTCAGAGCTTGGTGAATACGGCCATAAATATTCCAAAACTATTTATACACCTTGTAATTACTAGAAAATATCTACCTAATATTCACTACTTCAGTGTTAAAAATTCGTTTAGTAACTCTTAGTAATGCACTTAGTTATCATAAGGCCATGTGTGATTTTTTAATAACTTTTTCTAAGTTATTTATTAAATTCTAATAATATATTAAAAAATGTTATTGAGCATTAAACATTATTATTTTTTGATTAAAAACTAAGTCTACAATACCTTGTTTCGGTTGGTATCTATTTTCTCAGAACATAAAATAAAAAGTGAGGTATGAGAACAGAATTAAGTTATAGAAAGTCTGCCACACTCTATTTTAAAAACCTTTACCTATAAAATTGAAATAATCTACCATTCTTACAAATTAGCTTTGGAGGCTAACGAAAGTCATG